>JAUCBJ010008961.1:0-21788 GCA_032718475.1 Nemertoderma westbladi | reverse complement strand
TGAGCATGTGGATGACTTCTGTTACCTGGGATCATGGATCCGGAAGTCAGTAAGTAGTCGAATACGTAAGGGAAAGGCTTTCCAGGATTTGGAAGTCACCGAGAATTAATCGAAAACTTAAGGTCCGGATATTTAGAGCAGCAGTAGTTCCAGTACTCCTCTATGGGAGTACATACTGGGCTCTAATTGCTGAGGACACCAAATCTCTGGATGTCACATTCACAAGAATGCTACGCCGGGTTCATTGTGTCGAGTACAATGCACACATCTCCAACCAGACACTATATAACATTGGAGGTGTCTCATTGGTTCCCCCAAGCTTGACACTAGAACAAAATCGCCTCCGCTTTGCAGGACATTGCTTTCGCCGTGAAGACCAGCCAGTGCATAATCTTGTACTTTGGCAGCCTCATGGAGTGAATAAGCATGGTGGACAGCCCATGACTTTCTTGAGACGCATCTTAAAGGACACTGGCCTTGAAGATGCGGATGATCTAGCAAATGTCATTGGTGATAGGGAGTTGTGGCGGTGCAATTTTGTCGATAAGCAGGCACAGCATTCTTAAAAATGCAGCTGCAATGCAGCCTGCCGATCCTAGTAGTAGTAGTTTCCTGTAATATTGGTCAATTCGTGCAATGCTGTATTTACAGTAAATAGGGATAGGGATTCAAAAGTACACAGCTGACGATGGAGCTGTGTTTCCCTGGGTACAGTGTTCAAATCCTGAAAACCTTTATTTTTATATTACTGCACAGCACACCCCCATTATTTTTTGAGCGAAGGTGAAGACGGCTCAGAAAGGTGAGTAGTAAACATACTGAAAATAATTACATATTTCAATTATTCCGCCATATTAATATATTACATTACAGTATTATATAATTTCCAACGTTTCAACTACACAGTAGCCATCATCAGGGATAAATAAACCATAAAAAGAAGCGAAGAATGCAGGATAGTAATTACAAAAATTAAATTGAAGAATTATTAAGATATATGTAAAAGTGATAACTGTAAACTACAGTAGTACAGGTAGGTAGGTGCCGACACTAACAGTGAGGCATAGCCTGGGCCTCAGTGAGGCATAGTCTGGGCCTCAGTGATGCATAGTCTGGGCATCAGTGAGGCATAATTTTTCAAACAAAATCTATCCAGATACTTCCACTGACAAAGCATCTCAGAACATGGAGAACACCTTAATAACCAGGTTAAACGTCCACAGTCTCCCACACCTTCTCCACGCAGTGCAATTGCTAATATTCCGGCTTCCTCGAAATGTTTCACAGTATTCGATGCAGCACACGGAAATTGGCAGATTCCCCTGGACTCAGAAAGCCAACTTCTCACAACATTTACCACACCATGGGGCGCTACGTACATCGACGTAGTGAAATGGGCCTCATCTCGAGTGGCGATGAATATAATCGTAGTGGAGACAACGCATTGCAGGGTATTCCCAACGTGGTCAAGTTGGTTGATGACCTACTGATCTACGGAGCCAATCTTGAAGAACATATCTCCCAGATTAGGGTTGTACTGCAACGCTGTCGTGAGGAAAAATTGTGTCTTCACCCAGAGAAGATACAATTTGCTAAGTCGGAAGTTAAATATGCCGGATTTCTAGTGGGAGAATCGGGAATAAAACCAGATCCAATGAAACTTCGAGTGATCTCAAGTTTTCCATGTCCAACTAACATAACAGACTTAAGAAGTTTTGTTGGGTTAGTCGAACAATTGGACCCTTTCTCACATGACTTGGTGTCACATTTAACTCCACTGCGTCCCCTATTAAGCGCGAGGTCTCCATTTATATGGACTCCAGACCACGAACGCGCATTCATTGCGACAAAGGCCGGACTAATTTCGTGGCCTATTCTAGCATCATTCGACCCCACTAAGAAAATTCAGCTCCAAATAGATGCATCCCGGAATCATGGCCTTGGGTACACTCCAACTCCATGGCGAAGATTTGCGTCTCGTTGAATGCTGTAGTTGGTTTGTGAACGAAACAGAATCCCGCTACGCCATAGTCGAGTTGGAAATGTTTATAGCGGTGGTCTGGGCAACCCAAAAGTGTAGATTGTTTTGTTTGATTGATTGATTTTATTTCATTCCAACATAATAAGGAGCGATAGACCCAACACCAACATAACAAACACAAGATAGATAGATTTACAATATTTATGGTGTGAATCCGAATTCGTGTGAGCTCCACATAGTAGCTTGTGCCACTAGTTCGTGGGTATCACGCAAATACTCGAAATAGTGTGCTGGGCTGCGACGCGTCCATAAGTAATTTAATTATTTATATTATTTTCAGTATGGAAGGTTCTGGTATTGGATGTGAAGTTGAAGGACAATGGTTAGGTGCCATCTGCTATGCCGACGATTTCCTCATTCTGTGCACAAGTGTAAATGAAGTTGAGACACTATCTAAAATATTTGGGGATGGAGTAAGACAGTTGGGTCTAGAAATAGAACATACAAAGACGAAATGGATGTGCTTTAGTCAAAATAGTAAGGAGAAATGTACAAGAGGACTCTATCTAAATGGGAAGTACCTTGAACCCAGTATATCTATTAGCTTTTTGGGAGTTAAGTTATTTGATGACAGGAAGGACATTATTAAAGAAATTAATAAAGTAATATATGGTATATCTGATACTTTTCATCGCAAAGGATGGACTACAAGATGGTATACAACCGAAACTATAACTAAGCTTTGGGAAGGCTATGCAATACCTACAATTATGTACGCGATTCGATTTTATTTGGGTATTATTACGAGATATCAATTGGAGCAAGTAGATATCTCCTATCGCAAAGTTGTAAGAGGTATATTACATTTGGGTCGATATGCCTCTAATACTGAATGTTATAGTTTGCTATCTATATTGCCGATATCAATGAGTGTCTATCGCGAGATTCTGAGTATTATTTTATTAATTATTTCGAATTAATTCCTGTCCAAATATTCGATTGCATTATCTTCTTAAGATACTTTTAGATGAGAATGTCAATGGTGTCTCACGCCATGGATACCAAGGACTCGGCAGTATATTCAACAGGGTATCTGAGGAGTATCCATTACCATCAATCAATTCTTTGTTGAGCTCACGCTACTGTAAAAACTCAATACAATCTCGGATTTCTTTGGGGGGATTAACTCTAGCTGAGATGCTAAACGTTTCATTTATTACCTCAACATATAACACACCCGGCATGAGTTTTACATCTAAACATAACAGGGTGTTGGAGTATTTTAATGTGTAACTATATATTTGCAATTTAATTGATTTTAACAATTCCTAAACCGAGCACGATCGTATCCTTAGTTAATATTGTATAAGGTCATTGACACTGGATTTGGATTACAGTTTTAAACTTTTAATTACCTAACTTTATGTCTACAAACATTTTACTATGTGCATTGGATGCATTTTTATTTATAACATTTTAATTTTGTCGCCTAGAGCGAATTAATATAATATATATAACATATAAAATTAGTGAAAATATTTATACATACTGACCCATAAAGTTAAATCTATAAGACAACTTACTGTATAAAGGAGGCAAACTCAATCAACACGAAACAGAAATTGCATAGAAGGCAAATAGAGAAAAAATAATAAAAACGAAGACGAAAACCACCGTGAATTTAGGATACCAAATTGTATTCAAAATATATGTATTCTGTGTATATACTGTATATATATGTACCGTAAATACTTATTAGGCGTATAAATTGAACTGAATTGACATATACTGACTGACATATACGAATGAAAAATACTGAACTGGAACACTAAATAATCAGAAATAAATATTGTATTTAAGAATTAGGCGTATCAAGAATGAATTTTTTTAAAAGTTTTGTAAATATATATTTCAATTTGGAAGCCCGAATATTTTCGGGAAGGTCATTCCATATTTTGACGCCCTGAAATTTGAAAGAGCGATGAGCGACAATGAGACGGACATTAGGGAGATAGTAAAGAGCGATGAGCGACAACGAGACGGACATTAGGGAGATAGTAAAGAGCGATGAGCGACAACGAGACAGACATTAGGGAGATAGTAAAGAACGATGAGCGACAACGAGACGGACATTAGGGAGATAGTAAAGAGCGATGAGCGACAATGAGACAGACATTAGGGAGATAGTAAAGAGCGATGAGCAACAACGAGACGGACATTAGGGAGATAGTAAAGAGCGATGAGCGACAACGAGACGGACATTAGGGAGGTAGTAAAGAGCGATGAGCGACAACAAGACGGACATTAGGGAGATAGTAAAGAGCGATGAGCGACAACGAGACAGACATTCGGGAAATAGTAAAGAGAGCGATGAGCGACAACGAGACGGACATTAGGGAGATAGTAAAGAGCGATGAGCGACAACGAGACAGACATTAGGGAGATAGTAAAGAGCGATGAGCGACAACGAGACGGACATTAGGGAGATAGTAAAGAGCGATGAGCGACAAAGAGACAGACATTAGTGAGATAGTAAAGAGCGATGAGCGACAACGAGACAGACATTCGGGAAATAGTAAAGAGCGATGAGCGACAACGAGACAGACATTAGGGAGATAGTAAAGAGCGTTGAGCGACAACGAGACGGACATTAGGGAGATAGTAAAGAGCGATGAGCGACAACGAGACGGACATTCGGGAGATAGTAAAGAGCGATGGGCGACAACGAGACGGACATTAGGGAGATAGTAAAGAGCGATGGGCGACAATGAGACGGACATTAGGGAGATAGTAAAGAGCGATGAGCGACAACGAGACAGACATTAGGGAGATAGTAAAGAACGATGAGCGACAACGAGACGGACATTAGGGAGATAGTAAAGAGCGATGAGCGACAATGAGACAGACATTAGGGAGATAGTAAAGAGCGATGAGCGACAATGAGACGGACATTAGGGAGATAGTAAAGAGCGATGAGCGACAACGAGACGGACATTAGGGAGGTAGTAAAGAGCGATGAGCGACAACGAGACGGACATTAGGGAGATAGTAAAGAGCGATGAGCGACAACGAGACGGACATTCGGGAGATAGTAAAGAGCGATGGGCGACAACGAGACGGACATTAGGGAGATAGTAAAGAGCAATGGGCGACAATGAGACGGACATTAGGGAGATAGTAAAGAGCGATTAGCGACAACGAGACGGACATTAGGGAGATAGTAAAAAGTGATGAGCGACAACGAGACGGACATTAGGGAGATAGTAAAGAGCGATGAGCGACAATGAGACGGACATTAGGGAGATAGTAAAGAGCGATGAGCGACAACGAGACGGACATTATGGAGATAGTAAAAAGTGATGAGCGACAACGAGATGGACATTAGGGAGATAGTAAAGAGCGATGGGCGACAACGAGACGGACATTAGGAAGATAGTAAAGAGCGATGAGCGACAACGAGACGGACATTAGGGAGATAGTAAAGAGCGATGGGCGACAACGAGACGGACATTAGGGAGATAGTAAAGAGCGATGAGCGACAACGAGACGGACATTAGGGAGATAGTAAAGAGCGATGAGCGACAACGAGACGGACATTAGGGAGATAGTAAAGAGCGATGAGCGACAATGAGACAGACATTAGGGAAATAGTAAAGAGCGATGGGCGACAACGACACGGACATTAGGGAGATAGTAAAGAGCGATGAGCGACAACGAGACGGACATTAGGGAGATAGTAAAGAGCGATGAGCGACAACGAGACGGACATTAGGGAGATAGTAAAGAGCGATGGGCGACAACGAGACGGACATTAGGGAGATAGTAAAGAGCGAAGAGCGACAATGAGACGGACATTAGGGAGATAGTAAAGAGCGATGAGCGACAACGAGACGGACATTAGGGAGATAGTAAAGAGCGATGGGCGACAATGAGACGGACATTAGGGAGATAGTAAAGAGCGATGAGCGACAATGAGACGGACATTAGGGAGATAGTAAAGAGCGATGAGCGACAATGAGAAGGACATTAGGGAGATAGTAAAGAGCGATGAGCAACAACGAGAAGGACATTAGGGAGATAGTAAAAAGTGATGAGCGACAATGAGACGGACATTAGGGAGATAGTAAAGAGCGATGTGCGACAACGAGACGGATATTAGGGAGATAGTAAAGAGCGATGAGCGACAACGAGACGGACATTAGGGAGATAGTAAAGAGCGATGGGCAACAACGAGACGGAAATTAGGGAGATAGTAAAGAGCGATGAGCGACAATGAGACGGACATTAGGGAGATAGTAAAGAGCGATGAGCGACAACGTGATGGACATTAGGGAGATAGTAAAGAGCGATGGGCGACAACGAGACGGACATTAGGGAGATAGTAAAGAGCGATGAGCGACAATGAGACGGACATTAGGGAGATAGTAAAGAGCGATGAGCGACAATGAGACGGACATTAGGGAGATAGTAAAGAGCGATGAGCGACAACGAGACGGACATTAGGGAGATAGTAAAAAGTGATGAGCGACAACGAGACGGACATTAGGGAGATAGTAAAGAGCGATGGGCGACAACGAGATGGACATTAGGGAGATAGTAAAGAGTGATGAGCGACAATGAGACGGACATTAGGGAGATAGTAAAGAGCGATGAGCGACAACGAGACGGACATTAGGGAGATAGTAAAAAGTGATGAGCGACAACGAGACGGACATTAGGGAGATAGTAAAGAGCGATGAGCGACAATGAGACGGACATTAGGGAGATAGTAAAGAGCGATGAGCGACAACGAGACGGACATTAGGGAGATAGTAAAAAGTGATGAGCGACAACGAGACGGACATTAGGGAGATAGTAAAGAGCAATGGGCGACAACGAGACGGACATTAGGAAGATAGTAAAGAGCGATGAGCGACAACGAGATGGACATTAGGGAGATAGTAAAGAGCGATGGGCGACAACGAGACGGACATTAGGGAGATAGTAAAGAGCGATGAGCGACAACGAGACGGACATTAGGGAGATAGTAAAGAGCGATGAGCGACAACGAGACGGACATTAGGGAGATAGTAAAGAGCGATGAGCGACAATGAGACAGACATTAGGGAAATAGTAAAGAGCGATGGGCGACAACGAGACGGACATTAGGGAGATAGTAAAGAGCGATGAGCGACAACGAGACGGACATTAGGGAGATAGTAAAGAGCGATGAGCAACAACGAGACGGACATTAGGGAGATAGTAAAGAGTAATGGGCGACAACGAGACGGACATTAGGGAGATAGTAAAGAGCGATGAGCGACAACGAGACGGACATTAGGGAGATAGTAAAGAGCGATTGGCGACAACGAGACGGACATTAGGGAGATAGTAAAGAGTGATGAGCGACAACGAGACGGACATTAGGGAGATAGTAAAGAGCGATGGGCGACAATGAGACGGACATTAGGGAGATAGTAAAGAGCGATGGGCGACAACGAGACGGACATTAGGGAGATAGTAATTTTTCGATGTTGTCATGTCGCTCTCGTATTATATGGGTGAATGTCAGAGACCTTTGAAAATAAATTAGAGAGACTTGAATTGCCGGGATTGTTGGATATATCAAACATTACCGTAGCTACTTGCTGTATGTATAACTTTTCAATTGGTAGAATCCATAGTTCTTTGTAAAGTTGAGTAGCTGAGGATCGGGAGTCGGAAAATATAGCTCTTAGTACTTTATTAACACACACCTTGAGTGGGTGAATGAAAGAATGATGTGTTACCCCAAACTATAAGGGGCATAAAAAAGATGTAAGGATGGATTAATGTAAAGTAAAGCATACGCAATATTTGCCGCGGAAGGACATAACGTAACTTGTAAAATATTCCAATGGATTTTGATATTTTTTTGTGTATATACTGTATAGTTAGTGTGTGTTTTCCAAGACATGTCAGAATCAATCTACAGCCCTAAGTATTTAGTCATCAGAGTTTCAGAAATAGGTTTAAGATAAGATAAGATATATTATTCGGAGATAACTCCAGTTAGAGTAGCGCACAGACAACATTAAAAATCACAATAAAAGGCACAATGTACCGACCAGGACAAAAGTAAAAAGTAAAAAGGTTAACACGGTAAACGAGGCGACTGATACTCTAGCTTAAGTAAATATCAATTAATATAAAATATGCAACGCATTGCACAAAGTATTTAAATGAAATAAAAATTTACAACGAAACAAGTTACAAATTCCTATCAAAATTGCTGGTAACAATATCATCGGTGAGGTCATTCCAGATATTTACAACTCGATTAAAGAACATATTCGATATTGGGTTAGTAGCACATTTAATGCCTCGAAGTTTATATGAGTGGCCACAAGTAATTGAAAGTGATCGCTGGAAGTATTTTTCAGGATCAAGGTCTAAAAGATTATGCATTATTTTATAAGTGTACACCAAATCCATATGAATCCTACGTAATTCCAGGACTGACTGACTACTGAATCCCACGTTAATTTAGGAATTCTGTATCCCAATTTATTTGAGACAAGAGACAGCAGATTGAACTATTGCAGCTATTTGAGACAGCAGATTTATTCATCTTCGAAAAATTAAACCTAGGTTGTGATGTGAAGGAATTGCTGGCATGTGGCGCTGACAAAACCAAGGAAAACGAAAAACCGTCATGATCACTATTACCAATAGCAGGTTCACATACTAAGTCTGACGCTAATATAGGGTCAGTGCACAGTAAAAGATCTAATGTTCGAGATTTGCGCGTTGGAAAGTCAACTAGTTGACAGAGGTTTGACGCAGAGACTGCATCGATAAATAAATCGCACTGTGTATTGTGTCTGTACCCAATATTAGTCCAGTCAATGTCACCAAGGTTAAAGTCACCTAATACGTACACAGGGTAGTCAATTTCAGACAAAAATATAAGCAATTCGTTAAGTAGTTTTAAATAAGCATACATTGCATTCCTATCACTATAGCAGGTTTCAGGAGGGCGATAAAAAGATACCATTCTAAATTTATCATGAACAGACGTATCAAACGCGACACATTCAATATTGTGAAACTTGAGAGGTATAAATACCTTGGCCGGGTGTAGTGCGACTTGACAGGCAAGCATTACACCACCTCCATAACCGCGATCTGAACCGCGGTCCCATCGGAATATTTCATATTCCTTCTCAAGTTCATTGCCTGTTATTAACGAATTTACATCATCGTTCTTTAGAAAAGTTTCACAAATTCCCACTATATCGTGGTTAGATAATATAACTTGCACTTCTGCACGTTTACTTTCGTCACGTACAGATTGTGTATTAGCAAAATAACATGATAATTTAGGAACCATATCGCTATTGTTATTACGAGTGGTCAAAGTTTCATTAAGAACGGTGGTTTTGTTAGATAAGTTTACTACTGGGTTACCTCCTGATCGTTCTCCGCTGTAGCGCGTACTACTGTTGCCGGGTTCTGAAACCTTGGTCCGATAATTGGTGTACGGAAGTTATTTTTCTGACGTTGAGTGTCAAGTTTTCCAGATGCGGTGTCATAGTCGGCCTCAGAAATCGCTACAACGTAACGCCAATCAATTTTCCCCTCAGAGTTCGCGCGACGTAGGACGTAACGATCAGCCCGATTATCATATACCACAACAGTTCTAGGAGAATTATCCCGCAGGTTATTGAGCGTTGAAGAATGTACTCGTAGAACGTTGCGATGCCGAATGGCTTCGGTCGTGAGAGCTGGTCGGAGATAAACTCGATTAAACTCAGTCAAATTGCAGAGTAATTTTTTGCTCCTAAGAACAAACAGTCGATCGGCAGGGGACTTTAATTCAACCTTTACTAATCTAGGATACTTGGAAAAGGCAGGCTTCAGCAGACGACGCAATCCCATGATTTGAATATCTTGGCAGTTTATGGAATCGAGAAGTTTTCGGATCAGTTTGAAATCATCTTCGCCAGGTTGTCTATCCGATAATCCTTCCACGATAAATGACGAGTGGACATCTTCTGATTCCTTTTGCCGTTTTGCCTTTTCCAGTTTATTTTTAATTTGGAGCATTAGGGTGGTGGTGTTGGAAAATTTTCTTTTCGATATCATCATGTACTCTGTTTTAGAAAGGTTTAGTGATAGTTTATTGGCTATCAGCCAGTTGGAGACTTTTTCAAGTTCGAGATTAGCTTCTCTTAATAATATTTCAGGTGATTGGGAACTATGTGTTTAACTCGTGTCGTCGGCAAAAAGGACCGCCAAAAGTCTAGTACAATTGGGTAGATCATTTATATAGATACTAAACAATAAGACACAATAACACAGGGATCCTTGAGGTTTACCGCATATAAGATTAAGTGTACTAGAAATATGGCTACCTACTGTACTGCCTATACGTACTATCTAGGGTTACTAAGATAACTAGCTAATAATTTTAACGGCAGCCGTATCACACCATAAGTTTCTAGCTTTTTTAATAATATTGATAATAATTTATATACAGTATTGTGCAAAAGTTTGGTTACACTACGATATTTTCAACAACTTTACTTATTTCAGTTATATAAAGCAACAAGTGATTTTGGCACTGATATTTTATTCAATTTAATTTAATTTTTACAATATTAATATTTAATAGATTGATATTTGGCTTTGACACACAAATTTATTCGGTTTGGCATAGAATCTGACAATTTCTTGCAAAGATCTGGGTTTAAATTGATCCATTCCTTGACGATTACTTTCTTCAGCTCAGTAATACTGGATGCCTTATGCAACCAAACACGCAGTTTCATGATCCTCCACAGGTTTTCTATTGGGTTTATTTCCGGTGAGTTGCCAGGCCATGGTTTTACCACTTCAACGCCTTCTTCTGCCAACAGTTTTGTTAAACAACCGCGACACCTATACTAACAGCAGAACTGTTGAACAGACAAATACCCGTATACCTCTCTGCCAACCTAATGAGCTCTCGCCTAACCAATAAGACACAAAGACTGCTCTACTGTTAAGTAAAGGGGATCAGGAGCGTGCTATTACTAAATTGTAAGGGTTGCTAAATACAAAACCGCTACTTACCGTTGGATGGCGCTAATCTGCCGTCCGCTAATATATTTTACTAAATTTACACAGCTCCTGCAAAATCGCTTGTTCCTTTCTCTACCGATCGCTCGATAGAGAGCTAACTGTTCGAATCTATGAGCCACGCGGGAATAACCAAAACAATAAACCCGAGTCGGCTCCCTAAGCTTACTTAAGACGAGTGCGAGGGGCTTTGCACTCAGAGTATATTCTTACGCCTAATTTTACTACTGTTGAAGTACGCTAATGCCTACGTCTTTTCTAATCGCGAATACGGAGGGTTCCCTAACGAAATGTGTGAATGCGAGAATATTTAAATAAATCAAAATTGGTACAGTACAATGTCTTTCGTAGGTGTTACCGCTCTGGGTCTAAACTTGCCTGCAGCTGGCTTTAGGCCAGCAACTTACTAGTGTCTTGCGTACTGACTACTGCGATCTAGTTTATTGCCCGCTAATGCAAATAACCGCTTAGCTTGAATAGTTTACGGTACTCTAAATTATTACCTTAGCTACTCTCCGCTATGCTGCGTACTAATTCTTAATTTTACTAATCAATTACAGTCACAAATATGTAACAGCGTACTAATTACTAAGAGTTCCAGAATGCGTAATTCTAATTTATTACACAACAGGTTTCGCTAGTAATAGCCTAAAATGCCGTATTACTTTGACCTAATCAGTAATTATTTGTTGTAACTAAGAAATAGAAATCTATCAAAGAGAAAGGGGCGCCTACCTAAGCATTCGTAATCATAGGCACACTTCAGTAACACACCAATCAACGTCAGCAATCACAGATCACAATAGCACGACTTGCAATTATACAATCTGCAATTATATAACTCGCAACATAATAATTCGCAATTGACTAATTCGCAATCTACTTACTCGCAACCTACTTACTGTAAGGTATGCAGGCCCCTCCCGGGTACATCTAGGCATCCTAACTAACCCAATTCCTGCCCCCTAATACTAAATAGAGACAAAACCTTGGATCATCAGCCCCCTAATTACTGTACCAGCGAGCGGTCTCCAACCTACAGCCCAAATTGCCCGACCGCAACGTTGACCCCCGCCAGCGTTGCCCGCTTTTGAATCCTCCGCTCTCCCTTAGTCGCTCAACCCCCCGATGTGCCCACCGCCTACTGGCACCTTAGCCCTCCATTATGCTAATAGCTACCGTAGCGGCGCATGCAAATCACAAAGTCTGACAGTCTCAGAAATCCCTTAGGATTATTGCGTAGAAAGGAATCACATAGAACCATTAACAAAAGGTAGAAATCATAGTTCCGGTTGTAATTAGCAGTAATCGATAGGAATTAATTGAGAAACACAATCAAGAGTAATCGCACTAGCAAATCATTTCAAGAAATTAATCAAAATTAGCAAATTGCAGAAAATACGCTAAAATATCCGTCAAAAGTGAATAGGGACAGCTCAGCAAGTACAAAGGTGATAGCAGATCATGTGAGGGATAACAGTAAGGCTCTACCGGCACACCGCCAATTTATAGGTGATCCGGATGGGGTGATGCAATAGGGTGACTCAATCGCTCTCCTATTGGCTCTCCAGTCCGTGCTAGCATTAGACCAACCTGGAAGCAGTTAGTCCAATAAGGAGGCCGGATTGTAGCCCTATTGCCTGCCCAAACCTCGAATTATTACCATATATGGTAATGGTTCACGTCCCTGGCTGCTGAATGGCCAGGACAGCGTCCCTATATGCTAGCCCTATCAAAGCTAATATCAGCAAGCACAAAAATCCAGGGTCCGACTAAACTTGCTACCCTGGAACTATCAACATATATCCTAATACAAAATTACGTAGGTAGGGCTACATATTATACAAAATGGATGGATTCAAATATATGGGTGTTTCGATTTCCCTATCTAAATATCATTGCGTTATTATGCCTTATCTAAAATATTATGCTGCACAATAACAAGCATATTATACTGTATGATGGCTAATAATGTGGATACAGCGCCATATACCGTAACAAGTTTGCTGACGATTTTTGAGCGATGGCAAGGTGCCCCATCGTGTTGGAAAAAGTGTTTGGTCCCGGATACCTCCATCGCTGGTTTAAGGACATCTTCCTGAATTGTTTTGTATCCATGTCCATCTAATGTTGTCCCTTCTGGTACAAACCTTGTTCTGCCACGTCCTGCTGCCGAGAAACAAGACCATACCATAACCTTTGGAGGAAATTTCACTGTCTTGATGGTGTACTTGGGATCAAACCGTGTATTATCTATAATTTAATTATTATCTATTATCTATATTATCTATTATCTATAATTATTTTTTCAAAAATTTTAGAAAAAATGCTTCAAATAGAAATAGGTCTGTAGTTCCTCCTGTCTAGAGGGCTGCCGCCTTTATAAATCTGTATTACTTTAGCGATTTTCATAAATGATGGATAAACTGCATTCCGCATGCGGCAATTAATTAATATAATTAGGTGTAATGCTAATATTCCCGGCCCTATTTTAATTAATTTAATATAATAATAACTCGTTAATTTGTTTTCTGGTATGTCATTAATTATATTCAATACCTCCTCGCTTGACACTTCCCATAAGGAGAAAGAGTTCGGAAGTGGTGCTCTTAAATAAGTAGTGGGATTAATCGGACTATCCGGAATATTATATATATACTATATAATACTATATATATAGCCCGGAAATACTAAAACCCCCCTAAATTTTTCAAAATCAATAATTTTGTGCTAAAATTATCATAGAAGATAGCCTACATTTTTAGGTCCATTTTACCAAAGCCTTGGACCAAGAACTTAAATGCAGGGTATTACAGATCCTTAACATGAGCTAATTTACACATAAATGCCACAAATTTATAGAATTTTTGAAAAAACCGACCTGCTCAAAAAGTGCCAAATTTTTCGAACAAAGAGTTTATGAAGCTAGCTATTTAATAGTATATATAAGATCACAGATAATTGTATTAAAGTTTCAGAATAGTAGCTTTATAAATAAAACAAATAGATTTGGGGTAATGGTCCCATTAATATATTAAAAATTAAAGCTTCAGAAGTTCTACCAAAACCATTACACATTTTATAGCAAAGGTTTTATAGGCATAATATGCCGTTTAGTAATGTTAAAGATTCTTGATGAAAACTATTTTTGCGAAGTACTTATTATTAAAGTACTTAGTACTTATTTGCACGCAGTAATCCGACGAAAAAACTTTATATTTCCTTCGCAACATTTTCACAATTTCCGTTGTTTTTAGCAGCTTTTTCTTTTGAAAGGGTTTGCGGAAAAATATCAATTTTCGGGCCATTTTTGGAAATTACTAAAATGTGCCTTAGGGCCATCTGAGGCTTAATCCGGCACTGCATTTCATTACTCATCTTATGTCAACCATGGACTTCTAGAATGTTATTTATACCAGGACTGGAAACTAGGTAGTTATAGGCAAAATAAAAATACCAGTTGAGGCCTACTTATTAATTATTACTGCCAATAGTAATAATTATGAACTTGATATACACGTTTTTAGTGATTATTATATAGGTCATAATTAATTTTTATCTTTTTGTAGGCCAGCATTATTAAGACATTTGATCAGTATTATAAATGACAACATAACATGTCACATGTCATGTATTGCTGATTTAAATTAGTAGATAAAAAAAGCAACCATATTATCCGAATTCAATAATAATGAGCTATTTATTGTATTTCCTCACATAGTGCCACAGCTACATAATAGTATGAGTGTGTGTATGCGACATGACATTTCTAATAAATAGATATTTTTAAAAATTCTAAATGTCATTTTTTTCTTTACTAAGATATGTTTTACATCTAACAGTTACGTTTTGGAGACATGGTAGCTAGTATTTTTGTACTAGCTCGTATTTTTAATAATTATATTTAGCTTTGCCAACAACATTGTGATGTATTTCACTTCAAAGTTTCTGCAGATTTAGTATCATTCATTGCGAAGTATTGGAATATAGTGAATGTTGAAACAACAACAGCAGGTTCCCGGAAACGCGATCCCTGCAAATATCCAATATATTCGACTACACTAAATACAACGCTAAAAAAGGAAAGAGTTAAAAAGAGATGTTCTCTGTGAGTTAGATGACATATTCCTGTTTAAAAAGATTTGTTCTGAGTCCCGTCTTGAAGGCATTTAATGTTGGGGAACGTCGTAAGTTGTGGGGTAGAGTGTTCCATACTGTAGGAGCAGCGATGGAGAATGCCCGTTTCCCATATTTTTCCAGGCGATACCGGGTGACGACTAGCAGTCCTTCATCACTGGATCGTAGCTGGCGAGGGGGGTCGTAAGGCGTCAGTAGGTCTACCAAATATGATGGTACACAGCCATTACCCCTATTACCACTGGGGGGGGGGGGGGGGGGGGCGAATCGGCCCCTTCCTAGTTTTTAATTGCTGTATCTATGTAACAACATTATGTACTAGCCCCATTTTTTCCGAGAATTAGTCAAATTTAATCGCGCATCGTTTGCAAAAAACTGCGTTGCAATTAGATTTCAACTATTCGATGTGGGTGCCACCTCAAAATTTGGTCCCCAGCAGAAATTTTTTTGAAATTTTCAAATTTTACAAGGTCATTTGTGAGTTAGTAATTCTTTATATAGGGGCTTTTTTTATTGATTCTGATTCGTATGGAGCACTTTACTACTCTATAAGTATGTAAGGGAAGTGGTACGTCATTTTTGGTGCACTATAATTAGGGCGCGGTATTTGAAATTTTCAAAATTGCAATATTCGTTAAATACTCCGAAGTTTTGATTTCAATGCATTTTTATGGGTTTTCTGGGCCGCTTAATCGATTGAAAGTAATATAGAAGTCTCAATTCTTAGTGGTACATCATTTTTGGTGCACCAAAATTTGGGTGTGGCAAGTAGATTTACATCAAATTTTCATAATTACGATATTCAGAAAATACCACAAGGTTTTCATTTAAAACCTATTTTTATAGGTTATCTGGACCGCTGAATCGATTGAAAGTAATATTGAAGTCTCAAGCCTTACTGGTGCGTCATTATTGGTACACCAGAATTAGGGCGTTGTACTTTTACAGAATTTCAATAAGTGCCACTCCCTAATTTTGGTGCACCAAAAATGCCGATCCAGTAAGTCTTCAGGCTTCTATATTACTTTCAATCGATTCAGCGCTCCAGAAAACCTATAAAAATGCTTTGCAAATCAAAGCAAAATATTTTCAATCAATTCAGCGGTACAGAAAACATAAAAAATGCGTTGAAATAAAAAGATGGCGGTATTTTCAGAACATCGTATTTTTCAAAATTTGAGGGGCCACGCCCACTTCTTATGTGCGCGAAAAATAGCATCCAGTTCAATTTTCGGAAATGGAATATTATCACATTCGATTCAGCGTAGTGAAAAACATACTAATGCTAGCCAACAATGCCACACTATCAGTTTTTAGAATATCAAAAAAATGTATATTTCGTCCTGGGACTACTTCTATTTTCCATGAAAATTATAATACCCACCTTATGAAATTTTCATTTTTTTGGATTTGAAAATGTTCTTCGATAATTTTTTTACCTACAACCCAAAATTCGTAGGATTTTATTGGATGAGTACCAGCCAGCAATCGTGCTGCCCCCCCCCCCCCCCCCCCCCCCCCCCCTCTTAAAATGCGTTCAGAAAAAATGAAATGGTAGCGGTTTAGATATCATGATTCCTAAAATAAATAACTGCTAGCAAAATTCAGAAAGTAGGCCTCAACTGGTATTTCCGAATAAACAGTTTCCAGTCCTGGTATAAATTAATATTCTACAAGTCCATGGGTCAACCCACCCTACCCCAAACTCTATCAATACGATCCAATATTGGTTTATGTAGTTAAGCGGCTCCCTAATTACGTAATAAATATTCGAGAACACTAAATTATTTAACGTTGAGTAAGGCAACCAAGTAAATCTTCAAGTCTTCTCAAAGGCCGCCTAACACGCCTGCTGAAACCGATTTTAGAACCACAAAACATCAAATTTAGAACCAAATTTACTACAACAAAAATTCGACCCCTCATTGGTTAACCCAAGGTCAAGGTTCC
Organism: Nemertoderma westbladi; assembly: GCA_032718475.1. Lineage (NCBI taxonomy): Eukaryota > Metazoa > Xenacoelomorpha > Nemertodermatida > Nemertodermatidae > Nemertoderma > Nemertoderma westbladi. The sequence continues at coordinate 4,639 of JAUCBJ010008961.1, read as the reverse complement.
ATTGGAAATGCGCAGTGACTCTGTGTATCTCTACACTCTTGTAGCGCCTGTAAGGCGACTTACGTTGGCTATACCCAACGCCACCTTTGAGGACAGAGTTAATGAGCATAAGAATGTATCCAAGTCATCTGAGACTTCAAAGCACCTTAAAATGTCCGGCCATTCAGTTACTGTACAGTAGCTTGTCTGACTTCGAAGTTATTGATTCGGCGACTTCCAAGAATGGACTCAAGTTAAAGGAAGCCCTCAATCAATATTTTTAGATTAAAACCCAAACTAAACGTACAGGGCAACTCAATACCCTTGTCGCTGCGCAGATATAGACTCAAGTGTTTGTACCTCTGTACTGTACTTGCTGACTGGGCTGTTAGTGTCGGCACCTACTTACCGGTACTACTGTAGTTTACAGTTATCACTTTTACATATATCTTAATAATTCTTCAATTTAATTTTTGTAATTACTATCCTGCATTATTTGCTTCTTTTTATGGTTTGTTTATCCCTGATGATGGCTACTGTGTAGTTGAAACGTTGGAAATTATATAATACAGTAATACTGTTTTATAATATATTAATAATAAAGTGGAATAATTGAAATATGACATTTTACTTTCAGTATGTTTAATACTCACCTTTCTGTTCCGTCTTCACCTTTGCTCAAAAATCGAATACAGTAAAATATAAATAAAGGTTTTCAGGATTTAAACACTGTACCCAGGGAAACACAGCTCCATCGTCAGCTGTGTACTTTTGAATCCCTATCCCTATTTACTGTAAATACAGCATTGCACGAATTGACCAATATTACAGGAAACGCAAAAGAATAGGTAGGCCTACTGAAATACAGAAATGAAAGAAATCAGACAGATAGTAGATAGATGAAACCCAAAACTGATACCAATAAAGCCCAAACCAACCGCCTAAGTACATGCAACCAAAATATGAAAGAACCAAAAGTAAGAATAATTAGGACCAAAATTGTTTACTACTACTGTACAATGCAGTTACATTCTACCCCCTTTTTAACCCCTTTATAATTTAGATGCACTCTAATAAGTTGTACCACCAGATAGAGCTCGCCGTAAGCTTTAATTAAAATTATACCAATATCTCATTTTTGTCAAAATTCGAGTTACATGGGTTTGCCTTAGGACGGCAGTATAGGTCATCTCCTACATAGATACTCCAGTAGTTTTCGAGATATGGGGAGTTCCTGGCAACCATTATTACCATATCAACACCTTTTGGAATTGATAAAATTATTACACAAAATACATTACCGTTCAAAGACTTTGGTATAACCAAATAGGCCTACTATTCTTTTTGGTTTACTTGAATTCATTATTAGTAATCGAAAGCGAGATTAGAAGTAAAATTTTTATTTTTATTTTTTAATAGAAACTAAAAGAACACCTAAAGTGCAACTATCTGTAAATTTTCAAACAACAAAAAGTATTAAATTTGCAGTACAGTTTCGTTGGGAAAGTTTATTCCTCGACATCAAACATATCGAAGAGTTGTGTAATATAACAACATTGGCATGTTGTTATATTAGTTATCATTCAGTTATTTGTACCCCCTGGAGCACGAAAAAAAACAAGTACCGGTAGTGGAAATATGATAATGAAAAATCACCGCAAAATCAAATTGTATTTATGACCATATGGGCTTTTGGGATGCTGATCACGAACATGGCACTGAAAAATAACCTACCTTGTTGATAACGGCTTTTTTAGATACGTGTCAATGTGCAGCACGAAAAATACATGTCCCACAAATTTGAAAAAATTAAAAATCATTTCCAAATCAACATTATTATTACATTGGGTTTTCGGAGATTTTGATCACGAATTAGACACTCAAAAATATCATATTATCCAACTAAATTCGATTTTTGTAGTTTGAAATTTCAACCTACTTGTTTTTTTCGTCCCACCAAACAAATACCAAAAATTATAGTCGCGTTACCAGGAATGATTTTTAACGAGATGTATCGTGATCAGAGGCTTTGAAAACTTAGAAGGTTTGAAATTTTTGCTACTTGTTCTTTTTGTTCTGGGGTACCAAAAATAATGTTTGCATTTCCAGAAAATATTTTCGACAAGTGTTGTCGTGATCAGCGTCCTCGAAAACCCTTATTCCATCAAAATTTTATTGAACGGAACCGCTTCCGCTTTGCAGGACATTGCTTTCGCCGTCAGGACCAGCCAGGACCGGCCAGCCCATGACTTTCTTGAGACGCATCTTAAAGGACACTGTCCTTGAAAATACTAATGATCTAGCAAATGTCATGGGTGATAGGGAGTTGTGGCGGCGCAATTTTGTCGTCAAGCCGGCATAGCATTCTTCGTATATTGTAATATAATGCAACTGCAATGCAGCCGATCGTAGTAGTAGTAATAGTAGTAGTGGCTGCGACACTGGTTTCAGGGATTCTATGTAAGAGAAATAACTGGCCCACTAAATATAGGGGCTTTGCAGCAGCTTGGCGGGTCGTATCTGTAGTTGGTCATGACGTTGTTGTAAAACTTGGCGGAAGCCAGGCGCCAAGCAGTCTGTCTGTGACCTTTAATCATAAGAATGTAATTTAAAGTTATAAATTAACATACAATGGTATCTATACTAAGGTTAGTTACTAATAATTGTTCAATAATAGGTCTTAATACTTGCCGCCTTTGATTCCCTTTGAGACTATATTGATTGCATAAAGCTCTCTGCTGTCAGAGTCAGCTACTTTCCTATCGCAGTAAATCCTACAGGCGTCTGCGGCGCGACAAAGAATGGAAGCTGTACCTCATCTAGTGTGGGTTGGATGTTTCCTTAACCTTTTGCGTACTAAAGATAAATTACATAAATTTTTACTTCCAATGACGAACAAAATATATTTGATCGGACCAAGGTCTATTTTCTTGTCGTTACCAGAGATTTTTATATAAAGAAGAGGATGACCATATTATTATACTCATCCGACACTCAAAGGAAGACATGGCCACCTTTAACCATTTTCGAAATTTGTTAAATCTTTCATTAGAACCCCTTGGGCGGCACATTGCCGCCTTAATCATTTGTAAGAATATTATTGGCTAAATTGAAATTAAATTGCATAATTTATGTCATTTAAAATGCCCCCAAACCAATAGGAACCCATGCAAGCAATATTAAATTAATATCGAATATCAGATTCAGATCATCTGAAATCAGATGCATCTGATCATGTCTCATACCTTACCACACAAGCCACGTTTTAAATAATTAGCAATGTAGCAATTCGTCTGATATTTATATTTTTATTTAAGCTTAATATTACAGCTTTATCCTAAACATCAACTCAACACCGTAAGTAGTAGGAGAAGCATAGCCCTCCACTCACTCCTCCCTAGCCTGGGCTACGGGCCACATCTCGGAGGCAATTAAAAAAATGCCAAATTCCGGTGCTAAATCGAGGTGTTTAATGACCATCTGTCACCATCAATATTGATTCGCGTCGTTGCCTTCAGCCAATCGCTGCCTATCACCTACGCGTAGCCTAACCTCACGATGCCCTCCTTACTCCTACAGCTGTTACCTCCCGCGCGTATTGGTTCGTGTCGTTGCATCAACCAACCATAGCATATTCATCTTCGCGCGTACCCAAACCTCTCATCGTGTGGCTAGCCCCACACTACCCAATTATATCGATTCGATCGCCAACTCTTCGACGGCTGTCACCAATCCATTCAACCGAGCAACCTACCAATCCGCCACGTTTCCGGCTACACGTATACGAACATTTCCATAGTTATTTCCTATTCACGCAACCAACCAACCAACCACTGTATACTGTATATGCTGACAACGTGGCCACCAACTACATCAGATATTATATTGATTGCCAACTCCACCGCGGCTGTCACCAATCCAACCAACCAAGCGACCTGCATACCCCAATGCTATTATGAAATTCCGCCACGTCCCGGCTACACGTATACAAACAACATTTGCATAGTAGTTACTCAACCTAACCAATCCCGCAGCATCTGTGTCATATTGAAAGGCTACCACCACTAACATTATATACTGCACGTTTTTATTATAATAATTATTGATTATTACACACACAACCCTATGATTCATATTCTTTCACGTATTTCCTATTCAGGCAACCAACCATTCATCCACGTTGCACTCCATCTCTTTTCTTATTCGTCGATGATTATGACACGTACCATCTCTTCTTCGTTGACTATGCCACATCACAAATTTATATATATAAGTGAATGTTTTTAATAAAATTCATCACTTCTAGTAATCTTCATGGTAATATATTGATACCATATCTAATTTTTTTGTTCTCACTCTGACATTGTGTTATCTCCTTAATAATTTCTACATTATCTTACTCGTTGTATATTGGATTCATTCCATTCCAAAGTTATATTCAATTTTGGAATGGAATGAAACCAATATACAAGTATCACAATTTTAGAGTGAGAACTATGGTGTCAATTTATTACAGCGATACGGTTTAAAATTTATCACTTGTAATATTTTTCGTATTTATTATTATTATTATGGCCTTAACACAAAAAACCGGAGCAACAAATAGCTGGAAATTTACTTACAATAAATATACTTGTACCGTCGTTCACAGCAAGTATTT
>JAUCBJ010008960.1:0-42594 GCA_032718475.1 Nemertoderma westbladi | reverse complement strand
TAATTGGTAAAAACGTAGTACATATTATTCAATATTCTATCAACCCGTTATTAGCTTCGCTGGCGCTCGGTAAATAAAATAACTCGAGAATAGTGAAAAAAGTTATACTTTTTTAGTGCCTGTCAACATTTCAGCCAAAAGTATTAAAAATTAGCAGACTAGTTAATAATACTTCCGATTACTCATACACTCATCGGTTATTTTCAGATTTAGTTATTTGGGTGTTTTGGGAGTTATTTGGGGTTCTATTGGGTTCTTTTGGGTGTTTAGGGTTTCTTTTGGGTTCTATTTGTTACTGTATTTATTGGGTGGTTCTTTTGGGTTCTTTTTGATTATTTTAGGTTTTTGGTTGTCTTTTGGGAGTTTAGTAGGCCCCATAAATAGCCAAAACTAGTTGTATTTGCGACTGATTTTAACTTTTTATAAACAATTTTTCTAGAACTTTCTCTATATAATTAATTTTCTACAACTTATACAAAAATAAAATATATCAACAATTAGCTAATATATATAGCTAGCGTCACACATAGCTTCCAAGGAAGGGTGGAGCGATAAACCCCCTGGACCTGGAATCGTTCTTGGGTGGATCAGGGCTCGGTTGTCAATAGCTATATTGCGGACTACTACTACTAGGATAGGCATGCTGCATTGCAGCTGCATTTTTAAGAATGCTGTTCCGGCTTGTCGACAAAATTGCGCCGCCACAACTCCCTAACACTTAACATAACACTTCAAATGGTTCTGTGTCACCATCAACAGTAGACACAAATGTTGTCGAACCATCGTATACTGATCTGATTGCTGCAATAATTTCATCTGGAATCCCATATAATGAAAGTATGCTGAACATACGTGAGCGAGAGACTGAATCAAAGGCCTTGAAGAAATCAACAAAGATAACAGCCAGAGATGCCTGTCTTTCTTTTTTGATAACTCTTCAATTATCCTTCTAAGTGCCAAAATGGGCTCCATGGTCCCACGACCTTTACGGAACCCATTCTGATTTCCACGGAGCAGTCTCTCAATGCAATGGGATCCCTGATGCGATTTAATATAATTCTATTGTATAGCTTTGCAGCAATCGAGATCAATGAGATTCCCCGAGAAGAACCATAGAGTGTTAGGTTGCCCTTCTTGGGTACTGGCACCAACTTATTTGTTTTCATTTCTTGTGGGACTCTTAGTGCTATTAGAATCTATTATATTATTGATAAAATATTAAGTACAGTATAAGTCATTGTTCATAAAATAGCGCCAGAAGTGAAGCAATAGCGTAAGGAACAATGTGGTGAGTGAAGCGGGTTAACTATATTGACCAATTACACGAATAAGTATAGGAATATATATATAGCAATAACAGTCAGAAGAATCATAAGTCGGGTAGGACGTATGTAAGTAGAACAAATTCAGAACTGTGAATGGAACTGGAGACAGGCTGCGTTGGGGCGAGTCATGTGACAAGGTGCAACTGTCCGGGAACGTGGGAGGTGCGTCAGGGAAACCCGTAGTATTGCGGAGGGCGGCGTTCTCTACGAGGACGGGTGTTGGGTGGGTCAGATGAAGAAGCACTGTGCAATGGCTGCTCAGGGACGTCGTCTAACTGTGGGGTGGACTCTAGGGCTGGTTGGAACGCGACAGGGGGTGCCACGCCGGGTGTAGCATGAGCGTGGAGTGTGGAACACTCATCAGTCTCGGAATCAGAATCCTCAGTGTATGACGTGGATGGCGGTTGGAGACGAGGTACAAGGAAACAATCGGCCTGGCGGACGCGGTATGCGTGAGCGCGGAGCTGGCTGCCCGCGAATTTACGAACGGAACACCACGTGTCATCGATAGCGCTGACGATATATCGTGGACGAGCGCCGGCACGGGGGGAATCGGCATATAAATGGACGAGGTCGCCCACCTTGAGGGAGGTAAATCCTGGGAGTACCGTAGGGTGGGGGGTCTTAGAGCGGGCGCTGGAGGGGTGGTTGGCTAGGCGTCGCTCATGTTGGGAGGCTATGAGCTCGGTATCGACGAGAGGAATCTGTTCGCCCGTGTATTGGTCCCGCTGGAATAAAATCTCGCGGGCGGATAGGCCAGGGGAGCGTAGACGAGAGTTAAGGTTTGCAACAGCGATTGCGAGAGATGTGGATGAGAATGGGCCGCCAGTGGGACGGAGTCGGAGGAGTTCGGTGAGTAGTTCGCCGATAGCGTGTTCGGCGACTGGGTTTTTGTTTACATTCTTGCGGGATCCGATCTCAAGGAGGAGGTGGTGGGATAGGAGGATTGGGTCGTTGGCGAGGGCTTGGAACCCTGGGGCTGGGTCGGTGCGGATGATAGCCGGGGGGCCACTAAGGGGGCACATGCCAAAGGCAAGGGTGATTAAGGCATCACGTAGGGTATCGCTCTGTTCATCTGGAAGTATAACGGCATTTGAGTACGACGATACCGTTTCCCGTAACAGGAGGATACGTTGGGAATGGCGGCGCAGGACGTCGGCAGCGAATGATAGGCCGACGATGGGGGGCGGATCAATGGATGACTGGGGTACGGTACGCTTGGGGGCAGTTGAGAGGGCGACGCACTGGTGACATTGCACGGTAATCTCATTGAGAGCGCGGTCGAGGTCCAGGGCGTAGAAATATCGGGAAAAGGTGGTACGCAGCTGGGAACGCGAAGGGTGTTGGAGTTCGATGTGTAGTGAGGTTAGTAAGCCAATAAGAGCAGAGCGGGGAACGACGATGACGTCATAGGGTGACGTGAAGGGACGCTGTCGATGGACTACGACAAGGCCAGAGGATAACAGAGAACATACGCCCAGGTAACGCTTGATATCATGGCTATGTGTATCGCGTCTGGAGGGACGGGTGCCGGATGCGAGGTTTTCGGCGACACGGATTAGGTCGGGGCACTCGCGTTGTGTGGCGAGCCACGCAGGACGACTGGCGTAAAGGGGACGGGGATTCGGGCTATCGGAAGCGATAAAGCAATTCGGGAGGGGGGTAGTGACAGTGTTAACGAGGGACATTGGGGAATGGTTGTCGTGTGGTAAGGAGGAGGGTGTGGTTGACTTTGCAACGAGACGGACAATAGGCGACTCTATAGCGGAGGCGACGAACGCGCACACCTGGCATGACTGTAGAGAGCACGGCTGAACGTTGCGGCTTTGGAAGTCTGCCGGGAGGTTGGTAGAACCCTTGATGTGGGATACTGTGACACGGGCCTGGCTGGCGCTGGCGAGGAACGTCGATAGACGTGGGCTATTCGAATATGCGCCGCGGGACAACTTTTTGAATGCCTCGACACAGGGTTTACTGTCCGTGAGAACGTGTGGTTGGCGTGAAGAGGCGATAAGATATGGGAGGAAATGTTGAACGGAGGCCGCTATAGCGAGTGCCTCCAACTCGCAAGGAAGCCATGTATGTTGGTGGGCCTTGAGCTTGCAGGAATAAAACCCGGCGATGAGTAATTCTTTGGAACGTTTCGCGTAGAGGACTGCACCTAGACCATCGACGGACGAGGCGGCGTCGGTGACAAGGAAGAGTTCGTCAGTAGGACGCGGGATCGTTACTGACCTGCAGGATTGTAGGGCGGCTTGGGATCGTCGAAAGGTAGACTCGAGATCGGGGGTCCAAGCGACAGGGTCGCCGGCCTTGGGGGTAAGGAGGGCCTCGAGCGGAGAGATAAGGGCAGAACACCGGGGGAGTACGCGGGAGAGAACCTTGTAGGAACCGAGGAACGACCGTAGGTCGCGGACGGTGGATGGTGTAGGACAGTGGGATAAGGCGGCTGTGATATGTGGGGAAGCAGATAAGGAACCGCTAGACCATACCCAACCAAGGATGGTGGTAGTTTGGGGGCAAATGATGGTTTTCTTTGGGGACAAACGCAACCCGGCAAGGTGTAGGGCGCGGAGGAGGGCGGCGAAATTGAGGAGGAGTTCGGGGATGGTATCGCCACCGCAGTAGATATCATCGGCGAGTTTGACGACGGATCCCTGGACGAGGAGATCGCCGAGGACGCGAGACATCAACTCCTCGAGAGCCGTTTCGCTGCCGGGCATGCCCATGGCACAGCGGCGGTAGACACGGACACCACGAAATGGTGTGGATACGCCGCAGAAACGCATGGAGTTGCGATGGAGTGGGATTTGGTAAAAGGCGCTCGTGAGGTCTGCCTTAACGAGGAACTTGAACCGACCCAGGGCTCGAATGGTGGATTCAACATCTGGGAGGAGTGCGGGTTGGGGCTTACAATACTGGGCAATCTCTGTGAACGCCGTAACGAGCCGAGTTCCTCCATTGGGTTTAGCGACAAGGAAGCTTGGGTTCAAGTACTCTATGGTGACACCGGCTAGTTCTGGGCGAATGAAGACGCCAAGCCGCTCGAGAGAGTCAAACTTCTCCTGCAGTTCAACGAGTCGGTCACGGGAGTATTGCGGTACACGACCCTTACGTTGAGGTGGCAACGTAGGGGTCACGTTGACGACAGCTTCGAATGGGCCGGCAGACCCATTGTATCCGGGATACGTGGGATCGAAGACGTCAGAAAACTCCTCGAGTAGATCGTGGAAGGCAGCACGCTCACGGTAAGAGAGGATGCCCTGTGGGTCGATCTGGACTGCCTTTATAGGTGGAGGGTCATGGGAGACAACGGAAGCAGAGCGGATTTCGGGACAGGGTAAGGACTGTTCAAGTTGTTTCATGGGGGTAGCTGCAGTGGGTAGGGCGGAGCAGACATGGGAGTTCCGTTGAATGAAGATGGGGTAGGGAGCAGAGTTTGGAATGGTAATGGAACCGGCTGCGGGTTGGAGCTGCATGGGGGGGAACCAAGGCTTGGGGGGAGTTACGTGCGACCGTTGGTTAATCACATGGGGTGTCACAAGGAGAGAGTCGGAATCCGAGAGATGGGCTGGAAGCTGTAATGTGAGGGCGTCGCCGGGGAGAAGAATGGACGATCGTATGGGGGCGCGCAGAATCTGGGTCGTCGTCCGACGGATAGTGGGTCGGGGATGACCTGCCGGGGGGTACCGGATGGAACTGCCATCCGCGAAGGTAATCAGCGACTGGGCCGGACGGATACCAATATCATTGGTGGATAGGAACGGAACGCCAGCGAGTAGGGGAACGTTGAGGCTGTCGACAACGAGTCCACGGAAGCTAAACTGAAGGTCGTTATGGGTGAGGGAGAAGGAACTCTCCCCAACTACACCTGAAACAGGGGAACCGTCGGCCCCGATCGGGATCTGGCGGGACCCACGCGAGATCGGAACGCCGAGTCGGAGTGCAGCGTCGTGTGAAATGAGGTCGGATTCGGCGCCGCAATCGAGGAGAACCTGGATGGGTTTACCTTTATAACGCGCTGTAAAGGTGGGACTCGGGCGTACAGCGACGATATTAACCGTCGGATCGGGAGGTGGACTGGCGACGGAGTCGTTATCGTTATCCGGTTGTTCATAGAAAGCGTCGTTGTCGTTGTCGCCATCGACGTAGACGAGATGGGCACGTGAGATAAAGCGCTTGTCAGCAGGGGGAAGGAATGGGCATGCACTGAGAAAGTGGTTGGTGGGAGTGCGTTTAGTCTGGGAGCAGAGGGGACACCGGCGAACGGAACGGGAAAGTCCGCGGCCAGTGGGACTCGGACCGAGACCTGAGGATGTAGGTGGGGTCCGACGCGTCTGGGCACGGAAGGTACGCACTTCCGCGGCAGTGTGGAGCTCGTCGAGAAGAGACGACAGAGCCTGGGAGATCTCGGGTTTGATACTGGCCAGCGTACGGGACCGGAGCTCCGTGCCATACCGTTGTTGAACCAATCGAGGGAGATCCGGGTGGATAAGGCGGAGCCATATGAGTACAACGAAGTTCTCGAGAGAGGGGGACAGCTCCTCGTCGTCATCGGGGAGAATTCCGTGGTGGGAAATTCCACCGTCCCGTCGGAGTAAATTATCGTCCACGAAAGCTGATAAACGCTGGAAGAGGTCTTCGGGGCGCTCCTCGTGAAGGAGGGAGATATCGGAGAAGGAGAGGAAATGAGCTCCAGTCGCTTGGAAGCCGTAATGGAGGCGTATGGCCTGCCATATGGAGGGCAAGGACGTGGAGTCTCGAATGATCGAGTTACGTGCGATAACGGGGGCGTAATTGGCGATCTGACCGAGCATAAGATCTAGAGCCGTGGTCTTTTGAAGGGCAGTACGGCGGTCGGCTGGGACCACAGTGTCCGGGTCGTCGGCAAAACCGCGGAAGGGTATAGCGCGGGTGTGGCGCAACCAGGTTGTGCCCGGGACCGTAAACTGCGCAAATTGAGGTTGGAGCGCAAGCGAATAAGTTATGTTGTGGCGCCAAACCTCAAAGGAGTTGATCGTCTCAGATTTATTGAGGGAGCCAGCTTGGGGGGCTTCAGTGAGCCGTTAAACGCCATGATAACGGTAAGTAGGTAGCGTAAGTCTGTGACGTAAGGAGGGCTGAGTGGATGGATCTGTTGTTGTAGTAGATGGCGAGGAGTGGGAAACGAAGCACACGGTGACACCACGCCAGAAGTGAAGCAATAGCGTAAGGAACAATGTGGTGAGTGAAGCGGGTTAACTATATTGATCAATTACACGAGTAAGCATAGATATATATATAACGCAAACACAGTCAGAAGAAGTAACAACAACAGATCGGTCATCGGTACGCAACACGTTCTGCTGTACCGGTACTACACAGACAGACCTATACTTCTATCTGGTAGTTGGCAGTGCCGTCAGTACCAGGGATGGCAGATAGACGGGCAGGGCCTAAACCGGCTGGCGTAGCACTTTATAGCTTTTTACGTCACAAGTGATTTTGTTTGAAATAACATAACGAGGTCAGTAAAAGCTATATTTGTGTGTTTTCATTTGTGGGGAATTATTTGTAGTTATGTTATGCAATTAAACATTCTAGAACAACCTTGAAACAGGAGAGTATGTTAATTATACACACTTTCTTATCATGCTAATTTAGCATAGTGGATAACGCGTCGGGTTATGATTGTGAAGGATGCTGGTTTGATTTTGACCTATTTAATTTTTGTAAGTTTTAGAATTGTAAAATAGTTTTTATAGTATGTATTCGAATGACGGCATGTAATTATATTTAGAATGACTCGGTGACATACTGGATATACAGTAATAGATACAGTATACCTAGTAAAATGTTTGGCGTAGGGACGACATACTCAGAAATAATGTCGCACTGATATACAGTATATCATATATCTGTTATATATGTGTAGTACTATACATATATCAGTATACCGGTACATAGTTGAAAATATGTCCCCTTGGCGATTTGGTAGTGCGAAATTAATTCCACATAAAATAAATAAAAATGTATATGATATGGCGAGTTGAGCTGTTGCTAGTATATATATATATATGAATTTTTAACATTTTATAAAATTTCTAGAATAAAAGATTTATTCTAGAACATTATTAATAATTAGGTAAAAAAAGCTCAGATGGAGTGAGCTGAATTGATATAAAAATTGACAAAAATTTATAAAACAACTTATAAATTTGAAAAAATTTATAAAAAAAATAGCTAATTTAGGCCTAGTATAAAAATTGGTGGGTGTACGGAAGTACTGTGTAATATATACCTATGATGCTATGAATGTTGTTAGCGAATCTATCCGCTGCACACCACCCAGTGAGAGAGTGGGGAACAAAGTGATTTATGAATCACAGCTAAGTATGCAATGTTATATCCAATATAACATTGCATACCAAGGAAGAATGAAGGGCAATACAATGCCAGCTTGGAGATAGATACCAACATATATCAGGGAAGAAGCTAGCTTAGGGCCAGAGGAAATAGGGAGTGGCAGAGGGAGATAATCAACCAATGGTAGGACAGCACATGTCCTATTAGCGCGTATCTATTGGGAGGTCAACATGTAGGTAGGAATGTATAATAAGCTTTCTAATCAATGTGTATAAAACTCTTAAGCAATATTAATTATGTTCAGTTGGCTATTAATTACTGTGGAATAAGTCGGACGGCTTTGACCGTCGTCGCCAGTGCTATATACTGATTGTGCTGTAACTTTACCGGTACTTATATATATCAGCTATTATTAACAACGATAAACTTATAAACTGCTTTATTTATACCACTCTATATGGCCTTTCAGCCTTTTGTGGTTACTGAAACGCGGCGATGCGTACACTACACGACACAACACGCACCAGTCGGGATCCTGTGCCAACTCAGATCCCGTCACAAATGTAATAACTATTTACATACTTGTGTGTAAAGTACAGTACTTAAGCACTTTAGAGTGGGATGATCTTAGTGCTTTGTTACACGAACGAACGTTAGTGGTGAGTGAAGATAAAGCCACGAGGATCAGAACACTGTAAAGTACTTTGCAACAAGTATGTATGTAGTTTTATTCCAAAATTTTAAAATTACGAAATGATTGTACATATACATTATAAGTGATAGTGATAGAAGACTGTACAAATTATATTAGTTACTGTATAAATAAATGTAAAAATGACATAAATTATGTTATAAATAAGTTATCTTTGGAGCCATGCTAATAGTTTATAGCTACTGGTTATTAATAGCTATACCCCGCCAACCTGTAGGTAATACAGTAGGCCTATCTGGCTGTCAGGAAAATACAAACTATTGTATACGTGGTAACCAAGGACGGCGTGTTGTAATGTCCACTAATGGGACATTACTTAACTGATAACACCAAATACAATACTAAATGAACAGGCCAATACAATGACGTAATATCATCAAAAGTTGTAAAGTGCTAAATAACAACTCGCTGTTAATACTAACGGCGTTGAGTAATTAATGTTACACTTACAATTTTGGAATAAATTTAAATACAGATGCATAAGTTTAAAATATGTTAAAAGGTTAAAATAATGTTATATTTTAAATTCGTGAAATTTATAACGATTATAACGGATTTTCAGATTTGGAGTCTGCAGGTGAAAGCGGTTCTAATGATATCTATTACATTCCAAAGTCGAAAAGTAACGGCAAAAGAAAATAAAGTTAAAAAGTGCAAAAAATTCTCATTTTTTAATGGCTTGATTTAGCTACTTTAAAAATCGGGCCAGGCCAGCAGTAAGAAAGGTTTCGAACTAACTTCAAACCAAAATTCGTTGCATTTGATTGAAATTTGTAAAAAAAATTGGGGGGAGGGGGGGGGGGGGGTCCGACTTGCTAAAAAAATGGATGTTGTATTTTAAGGGAGATTCCTAAAAATTAACTGTATGAAAAATGCAGAGTTGTATCATTGTGTTTCCAGGATTTTGTTTTCCAGAACATTGATATAAAATATTAATAAACTGTACGGTACGCTATTATAATAATGTAAATAAATGAAAAAATAATGACGATATAATTAGTATTGATATGTATATAATTAATGTATTATTTGTAATAATATTTCATCTAACTAACTCGTTGGCTACTTCCAATAATAATGATGTGAACGATACTGATCTGAGTAGTATATTGGAACACAATCTCAAACACTATGACAATCGTCTTCGTCCTAATCTTAACAAACAACTGATAATTTATGTTTCCATAAGTATGGATTCTATAGGACCTATCAGTGAGACGGATATGAACTTCAGAATAGACTTCTCTTTACGACAGTACTGGACTGACCCGCGCCTTAAATTCGATGCTAATTTGACTGGAGGGAAACCTTTCTCAATATCATCGTTTCTTACTCGGCTGTGGCTACCAGACACCTATTTTCCAGATTCGTTGCGTTCTACCAAGCAAAATTCATCTACTGTCCTGCTACGCTTATATCCCAGTGGTCAAGTCCTCTACAGCTCAAGAGTTATGGTTACTGCCAGATGTCCTTTGGCACTGAAATATTTCCCTATGGATTATCAAAACTGCAGTTTGTTACTGGAAAGCTTTGGATACACTACGAAAGACCTCCTCTTTAAGTGGAATATAAATACAAAGAAGTTTGGAAGTGCAGTAGTACCAATTCCAAATATCAAACTCTCCCAATTTTCCTTTATAGGATTCGATTACACTACAGAACCATTGTCTGCTGAATACTCGACTGGGGTGTACTCTAACCTTAATGTAATGTTTGTATTCCACAGACAACTCACCTACTATTTCTGCCGCTTATATCTACCTGCCATTGTAATTGTCACATTATCATGGACGGCTTTTTGGGTTGATGCATTTTCGGAAAATGCTCGAGTGAAGATCGCAGTGACCACGGTACTTTCACTAATAACACTTATTGGGTCAGTATCTAACATAACACCAAGAGTAAGTGAGGTTACTGCGCTTTCTGTTTACTTTGCTTTCTGCTTCCTATACGTATTTGGTGGAGTTATCATATTCAGTGTCGTGAATTTTTTAGCCATTCAATCTAAACGCAAAGAAGAACAAGCAGTCTCTGATGCAGCACGTAAACCCCCAGATCCAATTACGGCAGATACAACTAGTTCTCTTCAACAACCACAAAACAAGGTACGACGGCGTTCGCATACAGGTGAATCTATAAAGACGATTTCGATTTCTGCCGTTTTAGCAAAAGTGGAACAACATTCCAGTGACCAAGCCTACTACTCCGATACAGGCAGCTGTCACAATTTGCGTGATGTGAGTTGTAATACGTCTGAAATCAAACCTCCAGTTGGCTTAAAGAGTGGACAGTTTATAAAGAAACCCGAAGTGAAATCCTTTCAGAAGATGGATTACTGCAGCAGAAGAGTATTTCCTCTTACCTTTGTTGTTTTCAATATCGCGTATTTTGTATTGTATCTTCAATACGCTAAGAGCAGCTGTTTCAACTTTGACCATCCTTACCCCTGAGAGGAGATTCTACTTGTATAACGATACAAACATTTTAAATTACCGGTAACTGAAAACACATTGCATTTTTGAACCTTTACAATTTTAAAAAAATTTCCAAATTACGTAATAATACTTATCAAACAATACACAGAATCTACTAGAATAATTCAAGAACATAAACTCAGAAAGTATTGTTGTATATAGGCCTATGACATATTTACGCAGTTTTAAAACAACATTACTATGCCATGGGTAGGCCTACTCACTTTTTGACCAATTTTTGGACCATGTTAATGGCTATTATCATGGGTTTTTTTTAGAACATAACTGTCATCTTCTGTGAGACGTTAGCTATTTAGTTTTTATGCTAGCTCGTGTATTTTTAGGTAGCTACTGTTTTTAAAATAGCTAAACCAAATTTTAGGTACCTAATTTTTGATCAATTTTTTGAACATGTTAATGGATATTACCATGATGTTTTCTGTTCTAGAAAGTAAATTTCAACTTCTGAGAGAAGTTAGCCACTATTTTTTATTACGTTAGCTGAGCTGGTATTTTTAAATGTAGCTAGTGATCTTAAAATTACAAACGAAAATTTGTAGTGCCCCCTTTTATTTAGAAAATTTTCCATATCATTAAAATTTTCTAGAAATGACAAATAAAAAGATAAATAAATCTATAATTTTTTGGATGCTCTCGGAAATGGTCAAGAAAATAATATTATATAAAACAATAAACTAGTCATTTAAGCAACGGTAATGTTTATTTGTATAATAAAAAATGTATAGAATTTACATTTCGAAATATGGTAAAAACTGTATTTTGACAGCCACCTATATTTTGTATAAAAAACTATCTTTAGTTAAAAAGCTACTTTGACTGTCAAATAAAAATTACTAGCTCATGAATTATTCATGAATCGCATAGTCATGAAATATTCCAGAGAAATAAAATTATATTTGTTAAATTTTTTTTTAGTAGCTAATATAGTATTAGCTAACACAGAATCAAAAGTACTAGCTACCATCTTACTACCAGGAGCTCAAATAAAACAACTCATAATAAAAGGCATTTTGAGATGAAACCAATTGGACAAAAAGTGGGTACCCATAACATAGTAATATGCCTTGTAAAACATTGTATTTATCCCAAGCTCATATCTAAGCTATTTCGCAATATTTCACATTTGGGTTAAGTTCAAGGCTGAATTGGAGAGCATACAAAGAAGGGTATCGTAATGCGACAATACCATGAGCGCAATGTTTCCCATCCAGGCGGTCGTTATCCCCGCCTGCAGTTGAGAACATGTGACTACTACTGATGCCAGTTTCCAAAAATCCACTGTCGTGGCTCATGATATAATTAGAGGCTTCATCCCCCACACGTTAAGTTCATTAGGTAGATCGAATGTCAAGAAGGCTGAGAGTTTGAGTGAACAAAATTTGGATGGACATCATTGCGTTTGAACCCCAATACAGTACAGCGCTAGTGCCGTAGCTAAGAAGGTCAGCCTACACTAACGGACCTCCAGTATTAAAGCCTGAAACATGAGGGGACCGGACGAGATGAGCGGAAATACCAAATTATATTTGACCTACAGGTGCTACATATAATACCAAAAGAGATACTGCTGTGTACTGGTATCATGCAGACAGCTGCATGATACCCTAGATAACACAGACTACACACAGAATGAGATGTACGTCAGTATGTGCATAAGTAGACTACGTGCTACAGTACTGCACTGTATACTGTAATGTAATAATGTCTGTGTTCTGGGGCGAGCCACATAGTGGGGCGAGTTCGGTGGTATCTTATCCCTACAAGAATGGAAGTATTAATTAATAAATATTGAGCTCGACATCTTTTTATGTTTCTACTGAACAAAATATATTTATATTTAAATTATTATATTAAATTAAATCATAAGCTCAACCCCAATTTGTTGCTCAGGTGAGGCCAGAACACTCATGATAAATGGAATACATGCCGGTACCACCACGTTTGGTTATATAATTAAAGTTACTGAGATGGGAGCACCAATCACAATGAGTTCTACTACTCTCTAATTGGCAATAGCTGAACGTTGAGATGAGATGCTAACAAAGAAAAAATTTTGCGCCACCACCATGCATTCCACAATTGGCATTCTGTAGTCCGCATAGTCCGCTTGTACATTGGTCTTCTTAATACTCATTGCGGCTGCCTTGACTTCTCAATTGGTGGGTATTGAATACCCGAGCAGAATGCCCAAAACTCAGTAATTCTACCATGAAGATCCCCTGTGTTATCCACGATATGAAACAATTTAGAATAAAGTAATTCAACTAAAGTCGTCCACTGTATGCCCACTGCTAGAAGATAACTATCAAGGTGCGAGACATTCACAGTAGATTTTAGCAGGATGGCCAGGCCATATCAATAGTTACATCCACAACGCGGATCCCTCTTAAAACCCTTTATCCGACATGATAATCTCTTCCCCATGGATTGGGTAACTAACTACGTTCCCCATATAGGCACTACTAGGATCGGCATGCTGCATTGCAGCTGAATTTTTAAGAATGCTGTGCCGGCTTGTCGACAAAATTGCACCGCCACAACTCCCTATCACCCATGACATTTGCTAGATCATCCGCATCTTCAAGGCCAGTGTCCTTTAAGATGCGTCTCAAGAAAGTCATGGGCTGTCCACCATGCTTATTCACTCCATGAGGCTGCCAAAGTACAAGATTATGCACATATTATGCATATGGTCCTCACGGCGATAGCAATGTCCTGCAAAGCGTTGGCGATTTTTTTCTAGTGTCAAGCTTGGGGGAACCAATGAGACACCTCCAATGTTATATAGTGTCTAGTTGGAGATGTGTGCATTGTACTTGACACAATGAACCCGGCGTAGCATTCTTGTGATGGTGCCATCCAGAGATTTGGTGTCCTCAGCAGTTAGAGCCCAGCATGGACTCCCATAGAGGAGTACTGGAACTACTGCTGCTCTAAATAATCGGACCTTAAGTTTCCGATTAATTCTCGGTGACTTCCAAATCCTGGAAAGCCTATTCAAGGCTGCCCATGCCATTCCCTTACTTCCGGATCCATGATCCCAGGTAACAGAAGTCGTCCACATGCTCAAGCATACCATCCTTTGAGCTTATGCTCAGCCGATCAGAGACTTGCTGAGGACTTTCCAAGTTAACTGTCAAAATGTTGGTCTTTCTGGAGTTAATAAAAAGACCAACACTAGAAACAGCATGTTCTAATGAGCTGAGGAGCCGTTGTGCTCCCTCCAGTGATTCTGAGAGTACTCCTAAGTCATCAGCAAAGTCTAGATCAGTTAGGTACTTGGCAGGATTTCCTGGACTTCTGGAGCCAGTAGGTGGAGTTATCATCACCCCATCATCATTATGATGATCTAAGGACATGCGTAGAACAGAGTCAACCACAATTATGATCAAGAAGGGTGCAAGTGTGTCTCCCTGGAGGACGCCCCATAACACTTCAAATGGTTCTGTGTCACCATCAACAGTAGACACAAATGTTGTCGAACCAACGTATACTGATCTGATTGCTGCAATAATTTCATCAGGAATCCGATATAATGAAAGTATGCTGAACATACGTGAGCGAGAGACTGAATTAAAGGCCTTGAAGAAGTCAACAAAGATAACACCAGATGCCTGTCTTTCTATTTTGATAACTCTTCAATTGTCCTTCTAAGTGCCAAAATGGGCTCCATGGTCCCACGACCTTTACGGAACCCATTCTGATTTCCACGGAGCAGTCTCTCGATGGGATCCCTGATGCGATTTAATAGAATTCTATTTTATAGCTTTGCAGCAATCGAGATCAATGAGATTCCCCGAAAAGAACCATAGAGTGTTAGGTTGCCCTTCTTGGGAACTGGCACCAACTTATTTGTTTTCATTTCTTGTGGGACTCTTGTTGTTCGGTACATGTCTACTATGATGGGATAGATGAGCTTTAAACACTCAGGTATTTTAAAGACCTCAGGGGGAACACCATCTACTCCACTGGCACGATTGGTCTTAATGCTCTTTGCAGCAGCCTTCACTTCTGGAAAGGAGATATTGCCAATGGGAATATCTGGGAGTACAGACTCAGACACTTTTACTTCTATAAAGTTATCAGGCAATACCCTGTCATTATTGAGGAGCTTTTCAAAGTGGGCCTTCCAACCATTGAGGCGATCGGCGGGTAATTCAGCCTTAACCTTGGTGGTTGGTTGGCTTTTCCGCACAGTAAGCAAGTTGATCGATTTCTATGCCTGGGATGATTGCCTGCTGCCGTCAGCATCATTGATGGCATCAACTTGTTGGTTTATTAGCTCCTGTAGATTAACAGAGTACTGCCTGTTCACGTTCAGGGACCTAGATGCAGCCTTAACTGCATTCTTGGTCGCTGTAGTCTGTTTGAGTCTGGACTCTTTCTGCGCCTTATAGAGGTCATTTCGGCATTTCTGAATTTTGTTGTCAGTCCAGGGGGCCCTTTTCCTGTTTCGAGGGTATACAGGAACTGTTTCTGCAGCTGCTAACTTAACTGCCTCTGTGAAGGCAGTATAGCCCTCACAGTGATCTGCCGCCTCAGAGGCAAGAGCCTCATACCTGTTGCTCAGCTGTATTGTGAAGCTGGATCTCACACTTGGCTGTTGCAACAGAGAGGACCAGTCATGCCGCGGCAAGGCAGATTTCGTTGTTCTGCTAGCACGCATACTAAGTCTTACCTTGGCCACAATAAAGCGGTGATCACTGCAGAAGGGTCGAAGTGTAAATGCATTACAGTCTTGTATAGAGCTCCTGTATTTCCTACGAAACAGAATATGGTCTATCTGGGACTTGTGACCACTGGGTCCACTATGAGTCCATAGCTTTCCAGTTCGCTTCTTCAACTGGGTTCCAACCGAAAACAATCCATTTCCAGAGATATAGATGGGGATACCCATTCCCATATAGGCAGGCAGGATTATACATAATGTGGTGATGATTATAAACTCATAAAAAAACCATCTTAAACATTGATGAATTCCCACAATAACTCTTAGATTTTTTTTATTTTGCAAATATTAGCTGTTAATAAAAGTATTTAAAAATGTTGCTGTGAATAGAACTTATTGAAAATGCAAAAAGTTTCTGTCTTCCTCACTCACAGAAATTTGTGTTGCGCGATGTTTCTGGGTGTGATTATTTTTTGATATTCTTGAGGACTACCTTGGGTGTACGTACAGCAGCCATGTTGACCGAAATTTGGTCAAGGTAAAACAAGGTAAACTTACAGTTCACAGTTATCATGAGTCTCCCCATATTGATAATATCCTATTTCAGAAAAATGATAGGAACTCTGTCTGTGACTGTCAATGCGCAGAATGACCAGCGGATGATTACCGCCGACCCTGTATTTACAAACCTCCTCCTGTAGGGAAAACAAATCATTCAAATCTTAAAGTGATGGAGAGGCACTTGTCAGTGATTAAATGGTTAAAGGCAAGATGTATACACATTTTTTGAAATTTAAACCAAGGAAAAGAAAAAAGATCCCATAAGTAATGGTAATCATGGTATCATGATCATTCAAATCCGAAATGTGGCAATAGCGTAAGCCTAACATGAGTATGGGTTGAGGAAATCAATGCTGCATCAACTGTACTGTACTGCACCAATCAGTCTGAAATTGTAAATGAAAAGATTGCCCCCATCAATGCTGTTAATAAAAGTATGATATTAGCTGTGGCATGACAAGCAATTAATTACTCTTTTCGCTGTAAGATGAAACCTACCAACTTCAGGGAAAGAGCCAGATCCGTGATTACTTGTGGCTGGTGGAAGGATTTATCCAAGACGTGTGCTGCTGAAGACTGATAGTAATCTAAATATCAAACCTCAATATCAGAACATAAAAACATTATGAATACATATGGAAAAACACACGTATAATTTTTTTCTTTCGCCTGTACAAACATTTCGTTTGGTTATAACTTGAATTGCGATTCAACAACTGTATAATATTTTAATCCCTATTGTGTGATAATATTCATGTGTATCTCTTTGTATTTACTGAACCATTGTACATTTCGGGAGATAACCGCGCCCAGAATTAATATGAGGAATTTTATATTTTTTACCAATATTTACTTTACTTTACAATATATAAATATGTGTTATGTACATATTATGTTCTCAATTTGCTGCTTAACTGTAGGCCAGTACAATAACTTTAGTTTCAAGTCAGCATGAAATGTGACGTGAATAAAGTACAAGTATACCATATTTATATATTGGGATTTTTGCGAGAATGAGTGGTTTCAATAGCTGGTTTCAGGGGGTATTGACAGATGTAAGTCCATGACGAGGTAAATTTCACACAAGGTGTCAAGTAGTATTTCCAAATCTACCATTTCACTCAGCAGCTAGCTGAATGGTTAGAGCTCCAGACATTCAGACTGGAGGTCGACAGTTCGATGCCGCCTGGAAGTCATTGCCATCTACGCTAAGCTGTGCCCAACAAAAGTTACAGTATAAGATTATATTACATAACAGTTAGGTTGTTTATGTAAATCTATCTCTTTGAGCTCGCTCGGTACATAAATACACTCGGGTTACAACACTGAAAAGTGCTACATTTCACACACTGATGTAATTGTGGTTGATTATGTTCTACGCATGTCCTTAGTCCATCTTAATAAAGATGGGGTGATAGTAACACCCCCCACTTGCACAAGAAATAGAGGAAATCCAGCAAAATACCTTATTGATCTAGACTTTGCTGATGAGTTAGGGGTACTGTCACAATCACTAGAGGGAGCCCAAAGTCTCCTCTGCTCATTTGAGCAGGTTGCATCTAGTGTTGGTTATTTTATAAATACCAAGAAGACTAAAATCATGACAGTGAACCTAGACAGCCCTCAAGAAAGGTCGGATCGTAAGGGCATAAGCTCTAGGGACGGCTTGCTTGCGCACGTGGATGAAATCTGCTACTAGGGATCATGTATCAGAAAATCAGGACAAGACCTTCGGATACGTAAGGGGAAGGTTGGACAGCGTTAAATAGTCTGTCCAAGATTTGGAAGTCCCATAGAATAAAACGGAACCTTTAGGTTCGATTATTTATGGCAGTAGTAGTACCAGTACTCTTATATGGGAGTCCATGCTGGGCTCTAACTGCAGAGGATACCAAATCTCTGGATGGCACTTTCACAAGAATGCTGCGCTGGGTTCGTCCGGGTTCATTGTGTCAAGTACAATGAACATATCCCCAATCAGACTCTATACAACATTGGAGGTGCTCCATTAGTCTCCCATAGCGTGACACTTGAACGGAACCGCCTCCGCTTTGCAGGACATTGCCGACAAGCCGGCACAGCATTCTTAATATATTTGTAATATATATATATATATAATGCAGTTGCAATGCAGCATGCCGATCGTAGTAGTAGTAGGGGATCCTGTGTGTTTATACTGTAAGAGCCCGTCAGGGACTCCCATATAACAGCAATGGCTATACTACTGCCGCCTGGAATAAATTCACCCAACAACATTTGAAAGGAATAAATTTGCCGCTCCAGATTGCGCGTTTCATCCCCATGGTTTATTTTTACTCCAAAACACTCCGTTTTCCCATTAGAGGCGCTACAGTATACGTTAGTGCTTAAGGATGGGTCCAAGATCCCATATTAAATAATCGCACTTCGTTATCTACAATTTGTTGCTGATATGGACGTTAGTGCAATGATGCGTGGAGCTTCAAATTGATCGCTTCTTATCTCATAAACACACTTTCATGGACAAATAGCGACTAAACTAAACTAAGGAATTGGAAAGTGCATTATTCATAGCAGCTAGAGATTTCTGACCAATCAGCATTTTAATATTCATTTTGTAAATACTTTTTGGGCACTTTGTTATTCGCATTTCCTGAAAACTTTTTTCTCGGACATTGGCCTCGAAAAAATATATGCTATTTGTATTCCGTGGTACAACAAATGTTAGTATCGTTTTGTATTGTGAATAATCGTAAAAATAATAATTCAACACGTGATTAAATACAAATTGGTTTTCAAATAGTCGTTTTAGAATTTTAATTTTAATTATTTTATTTCATTAATTTTAAAGCCTTGATATTATATTTAATCATCAACACCTTCTAACCCAACGTGAACAACCAGGCCACCCAAAGAAAGAACACACTGACGTACATACAATTACCTGCTGCTGGGGGAACTCAAGTTGTTGCAGAATTTTTGTCTTTGCAGCTTCTACACTTCTTTGAGAACCATCCTATGTTTTTGGACAATTTACCTAAATCATCAGCAATATTATGATCACTCATTACTTTTAGAATTTTTCTATTTCATAACATACCAGTTATATATTAAGGTGGTCGAGGAAAAGTGCACGCTATCGCCAAGGTCTCCCCATGACGCTTCAAATTGAGTGCGCATCTCTATCTGTTGTTGAGAAAAACATTGGGTAATCATCATACATTGATTTGATTGACATACAACTTTCTAAAGCCAGTGCTGCTCCAACTATTACTTATTTCAGGTTGAATAGTTACAACAACTGTGACCCGACTCAACCGTACTTAGCTGGCTGTGAAAATCATCGCCACATCTCAAGAACCTAGCTATTTCCTTGCTATTCAACTATCCACCATCCACTTAATATATATAACTTGCGCCAGTTTTTTAATTGGTTTTTTTTTTATTATTTTTTATTAATATTATATATGCCACTGTTGCTTATTATAACATTAGGCCTAGTGTTCAATATATTGTAATATCATCTATTAAAATGTTGGTTGGGTATTTCATTTAAAGATGTAAACTTTTGTTAATAATTTCATTATCGTTGTTGTCTGTATTAATTGTATTGTTTGTGCATTATACTGTAAGTAGTCGTCTTGGCTTCCACCGCGAAGATCACTTGTGCCAATCATACACAATTCTGATACGAACCAAAAGAAAGCCTAGGTGGTTTGTAGTATTGTGAGATATGAAGTTAGAAAACTAGCTGTACAGGCATTCGTGTTACCCCTAACAACACAGCACAATTTAATCTTCGTTACAACAATATGTCACTACCCTCACCGTTTAGATTAACCAGCAAACTTAACATAAAGAAGGGTACAATTGTAACAAAAGCACTATAACAATCTATTTATTATAAAAAGACAAAAATGATGGGATCCATATTTATTTCGGTTTTGTGATAAACTAAGAGATATCGGTGAATGCGAATAATGGAACAGCTGAATCAACTCGATTTTTTTTTCATCTTAGAAAAGGATTCATTCCAGCTTCCAGGACACGAAATTAAGACACATTGAGACAATTAATAGATCTATAATTCGTTTATTGCACTGTAGATAATACTACTTAAGTAAATAATAAACAATATTTAAAAATGATTTTAATCGGAATGTATAATAATTTTTATTATTTATTATTGCTATTCGTGTTTCAACTAACTAACTCATTGGCTGCATCCAATATAAATAATGTGAACTCAACCAAACACAGACACAATTTGAGTAATCTATTGGACTCTCTTCTTCAAAACTATGACAATCGCCTTCGCCCTTGTATGTACGAATACCCTCTGGATATATTTGTAACTATAAGCGTTGATTCTATTGGGCCTGTCAGTGAAACGGATATGAACTTTAGAATCGACTTTGCATTACGACAGTACTGGACTGACCCTCGTCTTGCATTCAATGCCACAACAACTGATGGGGAACCATTGGCAATATCTTCATCATTTCTTCCTCAACTGTGGTTGCCAGACACCTATTTCCCTGAATCGTTACTATCTGCCAAGCATGACGTCATGACACCTAATGTGTTGCTACGTATATACCCAACTGGTGAAATCCTCTACAGCGCAAGAGTTACGGTTATATCAAAATGCCCTATGTCGTTATCATATTTTCCTATGGATTATCAGTCTTGTAATTTGGTAATGGAAAATTATGGCTACACAACAGACCACGTTCGCTTGAAGTGGAAAGACAGTACTGATGAATTTCAAAGCGCAGTAGAGCCAGTGGAAAATCTTAAACTCTCTCAGTTTTCCTTGAGAGGTTTTAGCACGAAAGAATATTCTCTAATTTTCTCTACAGGACAATTCTCTAGCCTTCAAGTAGTGTTTGTATTCCACAGAGAACTCACCTACTATCTTATCAGCATATATCTACCTGCGTGCTTCATTGTCGCTCTCTCTTGGGCGTCTTTCTGGGTTAATTCCAACGCAGTACCGGCACGAGCAACCATATCAGTAACAACCGTTCTTTCACTAATAACACTAATTGGATCAACACATAACTCAATGCCCAAAGTAAGTGAGATTAAAGCCATGGATGTTTACTTCGCAATATGCTTCGTGTATGTTTTTGGAGCACTTTTAATATTCAGTGCTGTCCATTACTTCACAGCTAAAGATAAAGACGTGGCAGAGTTCAAGTTGACACCTCACCCACCTGAGCAAATGATCCCAAACAACAGCACAACATCCCAACGCACAGAAAGAGAAAATATGACACGGTGTCGCGTGAATTCAAATGGAGGTGGAGATACATTCAGTAATGAAACGGAAATAAAAGATCTACATACCGGAACGAAATTGGGAATCACATGTAGTTGTCATGTTGTCAACCCTTTGATAACACGCAACAGTCCTTATTTCGGGGATGTGAATTCTTCCACATCAGAAGCCCAAAGGCAGCTTAAAATAATGACCAAAAGAAAAGTTGATAAAATAAAGAAACATGAGGAAAACCTACATATAAAGATAGATAAATTCAGCCGCATATTATTTCCAGCGTCATTTTTTTTAATGAATTTGGCGTATTTTGTGTTTTATATTCTTCTGGCCGAAAGTTATCGATACCAATATCAGAATAATTACTGAGATTCACAATGGATGCATGGTCTATTCTACCTCCACACAAATATTTATTACAGTAATCGCTTTTTGCAGCATGTTCCATATTTCTAGGCGTAGTAACAGCTACACATCATATATTTTATTATTGATTGTTTGCACCTGTTTTTTACACAATATTGGTTTTTGGGGTTCTGGTTTCGATGGAATATATGCGAGTTGCACCACGCTTAGCATACTTGTAATTTTCGATGCTGTGTGCAAAATTTGGTGCCAGCACGAAATTTTGAAATTCATTTCAATAGTTAAATTGCTTGTGACAACTTATTTCTCGCGTTTTAGATGTTTATGGCGGTTCTGAATTCAATGGAATAAATAATTACTAAACTTGACATCTCAAACTTTTATTTTTCGGCACAGGGTGCAAAATTTGGTGCTAGCACCATTTGAAAATAAGCAAATTGATTAAGGGTATACCCCCCCCCCCCCCCCCCCATGAACCGTTTTTTAAAATGGCTGTCAATTAGTGTTAAATGATAATATTGTTATTTTGTCATGGCCAACCACTATATGGAGGGTCAAATAGTCTCTATAGGAAAATTTGAAAATTTATAGCCTCGCCCTGCTAGCGGCTGGCGGCGGAATTAAAGATTTGACTAAATTTGCTAAAAGTCCCTCAATCTTGTCCAAATTTCTTGAAAGCAACTTTTTTGGACTCAGCTTCATCGACTCTAAAAAGTTATCATATATAATTTTTAATGAGCCATTTTAATTTTAATTAATTAATTTAATATGTTAATATGTTAATTAACATATTTTTAATTAAAATTTGCTAAATACAACAAATTTTATTATTTATCAAAATTCCATAAGATAACTTCTAAAGAACTTACAAAGCTCTTTCGAATGAGCCAAAACGAAGAAAATTGGTTCAAAATTGACGGAGGAGTAGTAATTTGAAAATGAAAAATGTCATTCCGAGAAAATGTCTTTCAAAGTTTAAACCTTCGCGCCAAAATTGGGGCTGCCTGTGTTCTGGTTGGTCAAATATTTCTGGCAAGAAGGATAGTTCAACGAGGAACGAGGTGAATGTTCATTACGGGGCTTTTCTGGGTGATTTCATTTTTGTTGTCAGTATTAATGTTTGGATAGGAGGCCCTGCCTGGTACGATCCCTAGATGGGGCAGCACTGTTTGGGTACAGTACGATCCCTAGATGGGGCAGCACTGTTTGGGTACAGTACGATCCCTAGATGGGGCAGCACTGTTTGGGTACAGTACGATCCCTAGATGGGGCAGCACTGTTTGGGTACAGTACGATCCCTAGATGGGGCAGCACTGTTTGGGTACAGTACGATCCCTAGATGGGGCAGCACTGTTTGGGTACAGTACGATCCCTAGATGGGGCAGCACTGTTTGGGTACAGTGCTGCTTCAATTGTCTGTAACCTACACCCAACCCTCTTTCATTCTTGAATGGTCGATAAATGAGAACCAAGGCAACTTGGGAAACAGAGTGGAAGGGTTTTATACGGAAGATCACTCATCTTGGGGAACAGGCATTCCTTGGCTTAAAGAGCATAAAAAATTCTACCATTCATCACAGTATCTTGTAGTTAGTTATAATAGATATAGTTCCTAACACCAAAGCGCCATTCAATGTCAACCAAAATTTAGAAAAATTTAATCATCAATAATTGATATAGAAATGATACTGTAGTAAATATTAAAATTCATTTTAATTTCATTTAATTAAAATGTTATTTCGGTTTATGTACAGATTTTTCCGTGAGAGAGTTCTGGAACCACTGAGGAAGTCGATGGACTCTCACCTCCCATGTTGGTGCTTCCTAGAATGGGATCTGCAATAAACCATAGGTATTATAGGCTGTCATTCGCAATGGAAAAGGTTCCCTACGTTTGTTTTATGGCCTCCCGTACTGCAGATAAAAAAAGGGTAAAACAGCGGAATTATCGAATTCTCCATATGCGTTAAAAAATACCAACAAAATCAATTTCATCAGTATTTAACGGCCTTATTCATAATTTATTTACATAATTAAACATGATATACACAGTATTACTATATTAAAACAAAAATGGCATGATATAAGAAAAAGGTTCCAGAGTTCTTGAGTGACCAGCTATAATGAGATCCCAATTCTACTTTGAAATGAGGCAACCAAAACAGTAAACGAGAATCAAAAACACAGATTACTGTTTCATTTTTATTGATATTGACGGTTGTCGACTGACCTATTTAAAGCCAACTCTACTCTTGTTTTACTCTACTTTTGAAGGTGTCTGTCTACCCCACTTTATCGATAATTGCGATGACCCTAATATCAGTACAATAAGGAAAGACGGATTTTGGTCAATCACATGTTTTGTTGTATGTGGCACATCGTGTGGCACATCGTGTGGCACATCGTGTCGCTTCAACAAAATATGTGGGATAAACAGAGGGATTTTTTCAATCGTTTAATTTGACATTTTTTAGTTTCAACAAATAAATATAATTGGTAATTAAGTTAAATTTAGTGGTTTCGTTTTATTAAATACTGCTAAACGTGATTATCGTATTTCATTGTAGCGAGTGGATAATAAAGACGTCCAAGTAGAAAGAATTGAGCACAGTGGCTACATATGACTTGTACTGACAGATGGGAAGCCATGAGGACGTAAATTGTGGACATAGAAGATACTGTATCATTTACCACGAAATAAAATTTTTCCAGGTATATCTTTTATCTGAATCGCGGGATTCTGGCGGTCACCATTTCGATCCCACCTGGGCGTCAATGTCGAATAATAAACGAATTAATATACCATCCCCATTTAATCTTTTATTTGTTGCCGGAATTTTGCCTCGGAGAAACAAACTTATTGGATGTTTGTTGTTATGGAAACCACTCCAGCCAATAAGATTTGTTTCCCTGAGTAATATAAAGTCGTTCTTACGAGTATGCAAAGGTCGGGAAAACAAAAAAAAAGATTACAAAACTAGCCGCTCAAGGCCACTATAAGAAAGTAATGTTTTTTTTCTAATTTTCATTTAAAAAAATGTGGAAAAATTATGAAATCAAGAAGACCTCCATTTATTGAAGCTTATGAAGTTACATTTCATAAAGCAAAAATTGCAAAAAAAAACGGTTAAGAAATGGTGGAGGAATATAATTTTTCGTGCGTAAAAATGTCATTCTGAGATAATCGCTTTCAAAAGTTCAAACCTTCCCCCATACACTACACTGAAAAATCGTACCAGTGGTTCTTTTTTAAAAAACCTCTGGTTTTCGAAAATAACCCCAGGTTAATTTGGTGAATTTTTGACCTGCGGTTAATTCGAGGAACCAGAGGTTTATCGATTCAAAGATAACCTGTGGTTAAATTTTATAAATTAAACCTCAGGTTGTTTTTCGTATAACAACCAGTGGTTGTGCTTAAGTTCAATGGTGTTTCAGGTTTCAAATAAATGAATTAACCTGCGTTTAATGTGGATCAACCGTTGTTTCAGGTTTCAAATATATGGTTTAACCTGTGGTTAATTTAAGATCAACCGGTGTTTCGGGTTTCAAATATATGGTTTAACCTGTGGTTAATTTAAGATCAACCGGTGTTTTTTTTTCAAAATAAATGGTTAAACCTGCGTTTAATGTGGATCAACCGTTGTTTCAGGTTTCAAATATATGGTTTAACCTGTGGTTAATTTAAGATCAACCGGTGTTTCGGGTTTCAAATATATGGTTTAACCTGTGGTTAATTTAAGATCAACCGGTGTTTTTTTTCAAAATAAATGGTTAAACCTGCGTTTAATGTGGATCAACCGTTGTTTCAGGTTTCAAATATATGGTTTAACCTGTGGTTAATTTAAGATCAACCGGTGTTTCGGGTTTCAAATATATGGTTTAACCTGTGGTTAATTTAAGATCAACCGGTGTTTTTTTCAAAATAAATGGTTAAACCTGCGTTTAATGTGGATCAACCGTTGTTTCAGGTTTCAAATATATGGTTTAACCTGTGGTTAATTTAAGATCAACCGGTGTTTCAGGTTTCAAATGAGGATCAAGTCGGTGTTTTAGATTTCAAATAAATGGTTTATTGAATATCAAATATAATATCAAATATCAAATATGTTTATCAAATATAAATGATAATCAAATTATTGAATAAATGAATTTACAGTTTCCTAAATCCTAAATGATAATGTATTGAACCATTCACTCTTCCTGATATGGACAATCATTTTTCCTAACAGACATTGCGGTATATTCTTCATCAATGTCATCAAGTCCCTTTAGAAATTTGACTGTAGACGAAGCCTTCCTTTTCCCATGCTGCTCGCGATTTTCAATATATGGAACAATGTATTCCCCAGTGTCTTTAATCCATGAGAAATTGCTAGAACCAAAGAAGTAAATCCACTTGAAGTTGTCCCCTGGATGCTTTGGCTTGGGCATTGCGGAACCCTCTGGAGCTCTTTCAGTTCGGGCAGGCCAGAATGGTTTTGTTATACGTTGTCGCGCCCAAACCAACTCACCAATATAGTCACCCTCATCTCGACTATCAGATGGACCACTGCAGGTACTAGACGATTTAGATCCATAAGATAATTCCGAGGATTCATCATCAGAAGAAGAATCAAAAATGCTTACTTTCCTCTTTGCACCTCGTGGATTTGGGACTATCTCCAATCCCTCAGCTATATTATCATCATCCGATAAGCAGAGCAAAGGAGGACGATTTATTATTTTCCGTTCGGTCACTTTTGCTTGCATCTGGCTCCTTGAGATTAACTTTAGCTACCGGTATATCCAATGGCGATATGTCTGAAACCTGATCTAAACTTTTACTAGGCAACTGTACCTCAGTACCGGCTTTATCGTTAGCAGCTGTTGATGGTGTTGAGGACAACTTTCGTTTATTGGCCTTCCTACTCCTAAAGTTGTGTCGGGTCTCGGCATACTCTGATACTGGTAGGTACACCGGTAGGTACTGGTGTAGCAGAGAATTTCCACCCCTGACCCCCCTAAAAATTCACCACCCGGTTACGCCTACTGGCCTATGTGACAGTTTTAATTAGGGTTAAGGCCTGGCCAACTACTGAACTACAGAACTAACCAACCGCATAGCTGCATTCCTGCATAGGCCTAACCAAACCAAAATAATAAACAAATACAGAAATATAATATACCGTACTCAGGTACCGTACTCATAATACAGTAATATACACACAGATATAGCTACAATCCAAGAAATACAGAAATAGTACCGGTACAACTACAAAACAAAAAGAGTACACTACCCTACACAGCCCTACTACAGCAGTACTGTACTACTGTTCTGTACTACCGGCAACCGGTACCACTACTG
This sequence comes from Nemertoderma westbladi, assembly GCA_032718475.1. Classification (NCBI taxonomy): domain Eukaryota; kingdom Metazoa; phylum Xenacoelomorpha; order Nemertodermatida; family Nemertodermatidae; genus Nemertoderma; species Nemertoderma westbladi. The sequence continues at coordinate 15,517 of JAUCBJ010008960.1, read as the reverse complement.
TACCAGTGGCAGTGATACACTACATCACTGTAATCAAATTTCAGGATTGTACCGGTACCGATTCTGCGATTGCAGGACAGCGCAGGATGGCAATGGCACTTTCACAAAAAATGACTGAATTATGATAGGCCTATGACAGTATGAACAAATTGCAGAATTAGCGGTCAACTTATGGCGGTTTATTCAAACATCCCTAAGACTAAGACATACATTGTAAATTTATAACACATTTTTGTTCAACATGATATAGTAGCATTCAACAAATATAAGGGAATGCTTGATTTATGTTATAAATAATGTAAAACATGTAAATCATGTTAAACAATTGTTAAATATTTACCTGATAAAACATGTTACATAAAAACGTACTTAACAAACGTATTAAGATTGTTTACATGATTGGATATTATGTTATTGATCACTACCGTTTACTGTGTTGTAAACAAACTGTGATTTGAATTTTTGTAAACCACCGGTTATTCTAAGTTTTCAACCACCGTTTACTGTGTTTTAAATCAACGGTTATATGTATTTTTCAACCAATCGATTAATGTAAGTTTTAAACCACCGGTTACTTTGTATCAAATAATATGAACCGCCGTTTATTCCTAAGTCAAACACTATTTCTGTTTTATGATAGCAATTACAATCCGGAAAACCACCGTTTCAATGTAACACTGCAGTTTGGGAAAATTTAAACCACCGTTTCAATGTAACACTGCAGTTTGGGAAAATTTAAACCACCGTTTCAATGTAACACTGCAGTTTGGGAAAATTTAAACCACCGTTTCAATGTAACACTGCAGTTTGGGAAAATTTAAACCACCGTTTCAATGTAACACTGCAGTTTGGGAAAATTTAAACCACCGTTTCAATGTAACACTGCACTTTGGGAAAATTTAAACCACCGTTTTAGCATATGCCAATTTGTAACCAGCGGTTTTAAAAGAGCAACCATCGGTTGAAAATTTTATACCAGAGGTTAAAAAAAGAACCGCCGAACAATTTTTTCAGTGTACCTGTATGGGGTCTGGTTGGTTAATAGTTTCTGACATCAAGGAAGCACACCTCAAATAAAAATATTCAAACACCAAATAAATTTTTCAACACCAAAAACAATTATTCAACACCAAAATAAATAAATGCTCCCCAAAACCAATTATACACACCAAAATAAAATACAAAACCCCAAAATAAATACAAATTTTCCCAAAATATACACATTTTCCCCCAAAATAAATACAAAATATATACAGTACTTATTACTTAAGGCCAACCAAAATATTTGTGGGTCGATTTTTCAACGCTGTCAGGGCAGTATATATTTGGATAAAGACAATCAAGTTGTTGTATATTATCTGAAATTTTATGGAGATTTCAAATATGCAATCGGTTTTGTCGTACCGAATGTCGTACGAAAACCAATGGACACCCAAAAAGTGGGTTCACCATGAAAGTTTAAATAATCCAGAACCTTTAAACTCACCAGTCAGCCCTCATTTATGACGAATAAAGGTTCTCAAGGATGGCGAATTTCCAGACGAATGGTTGATCTGGTATGCTACTTTTCACTGGGTGTCTAAATCTTGGTTCAACATGAAACTTTCGGATACATTTAATACTTATTTATTTGCCGCGATTTACAATCAATGTAAGTGTTCTTCCACAGGGAATTCAATGATAAGTATTTGCTAGATGATTCGAATGTACACAGTATGCTATCAAAAAAACGGAAACTTTCATTATGAACTAAGATTTAGGCACCCAGTAAAAAGTAGCATACCAGATCAACCATTCATCTGGAAATTCGCCATCCATGAGAACCTTTATACGTCACAAATGAGGGCTGACTGGTGAGTTTTAAAGGTTCTGGATTATTGAAACTTTCATGGTGAACCCACTTTTTGGGTACCCATTGGTTTTCGTGAAATATTTCAAAAACTAAAAAAGGTACGACAAAACCAATTGCATATTTGGAATCTCCATAGAATATCAGATAATATACAACAACTTTATTGTCTTTATCCAAATATATATACTGCCACGACAACATTGAAAAATCGACCCACTAATTTTTTGGCCTTGCAGTCATTTGGCAGGCCGTATTTAAGTAGGCCATGCAAGTAATTATTTTAGGGAGATTAAATAATTGTTTTTGGGGTATGAAGGGGGGGGGGGGGGTGGGGGGGGGGTGTAAGTTAGTCTGTTTTATTGGGGAGGGGGTTGTAAATTGGTGCTACAAAGAAATATATTTGACTCCCCTGGTGCTAAATAATTTTTTTATTTAATTCGGGGTGGCATTCTATAAGTGGCGTATTTAACTTCCGAGCACAGCTGTTGTCAAAATTAAAAATATTCGGATAGGCCTACAGTGAGTTTCTGAAATTTAACATGTTCCATAAAATGTGAAAAGATGCCAGAAATGTAAGTCAAAAGAAGATTATCGGTAAACGTGACACGGAGGACTGGAGGTTGAACTCTCTTGGCAGTTACCTGCAAGGCAGGGAAGGCGCTACGCAGCTACTCTTACTCTCAGGGTTGATTATTCTTATATATAGACTCTCAGGGCTAATTATCCAATAATATTTTCTTAACTCTCCCGGTAACATCGATGAGATGACGAATGAGTTACGAGATTGTATCTGACTCGGTACGGTATTTCAATATTGAAATTTAATAAGGGGGCGTTCATAAAGTATGTCACGCAAGTGTCACAAAGTCTGTCACAAAGTGTCACGCGAGCTCGAACGCCCCCCCCCCCCCCCCCCCCACCAGACGAAAAATATTTTATTTCAGTCTTATTATTTATTATTATATATATTATTATTATATTTCAGTTTATTTCAAATTTTATTTTATTTAATAACTGTTAGAAAGCACTTTTCTGGTAGAGTTAACCATTTTTACTGAAGTAGTTCTTACTAAAAGCCTATACATACTGTACTTTAGCAGCTTTAAACTACAGTACTGTACATGTACAAGGCAGACTAGACAGGGGTGTCCTGTTAATGTTAGGGATTAAATTCAATGTTATTGAGTTTATTGTTTTTTCCTTAAAGTTTCCCACTCATCTACAAATGTGTTAGTCAAAGTCAATCTAACATTAAAGCATACCGTAGAACATAAATTGGTGCTGTTTTATACGTACTACGTACTGTTTTTTATTATTAATTTGTCTTAGCCAATAGTTTAGTTCCATTCACTTTACTTATTGTTTGTTATTAATTTTATTGCTGTCAGTCGCGTCTGCGTCGGTTTCACACATATTTTTATGTTGTGAATAAATATATATATATACTAATAAAATAATAATAACAGGTACTCTTCGTTTTTGGTGGTGGGAATAACGTATTTCATGAAGATTTTAATTAATTTTTAGCTAATGTAGTAATGGTAATTCTAAATATAGAATGTGACAAAATAAATAAAATTACAAAATAAACAAAATAAGAAATTAAATTAAATAAAAAATAAATAAAATAAAATAAAAAATAAATAAATAAATAATAATTAAAATCGTTGAGGATATTTGTAGTAAACCAAAGTAAAGAATACCGTTAGAAAAAAAAGTAAGAAAAACATACGCGAATTAATCAATAAACTTCACACAACCGTGGAGTATCCCCATTCCATCGAGTTTCCTCATGTTCTCCAAGTGTTTCCGTTGCTTCGAACTGGCCAACTTCCCACAAGCGATAGCGGCATTGCTTCTAACCTTCTCGCTGCTATGGTTACTGGCGACCGAGAGTAACGACTGAATAACGTCCGTGTCGCCAAGACAACCGGCTATGCTACTAACGGCGGCGCAATTACCGACAATCAAACAAGCGTTCCCGACAACCAAATCATTGTAAGTTGTTGATAACAAACTTCGTATGAATCTCAGTTTATCATCCAGTCTTCCGATAAGTAGCTGAACATTCCCCTTCGATTGACTTAAAAGCGCCAAAACTTTAATACAAGGCGGAAGCAAAGTGACGTCACTATCATCACAACAACTCTTAGCTAATGACATCAATTTGCATACAACGTCGTCTTTATCGGTTGCTACGGAGATAGCGTCATCAGTGATTACAACGCGCGACAATAGCGTTACGCAACGGGTTAACAAGTTGTCGTCGGTGGAATTCAGTAGCAAATAATTCAACTCGGTTACTATAAACGTGCTTTTTTCTTTACACAAAGCCGATTTCTCGAGGGATAAGTTGGAGAGAATAATTAATAGGAGGACAACTTCCTCAGAACGACGTCCGATGTTCTTCAGACTCGCCAGACCTTTTATGCAACAATCCCAAAACTGAGATCTACTGGTCATCGATTTGAGGATTCTTTTATTAGAACAAAGATTAACGGCGGCGGAGAGAACCGATAAGGCAACCTCGACGTTGTTCCTTATGGAACCGAGAATTCTCTCGAACCCCGGTAACAAACTCGCCGTCGGTTCGAGTTCGAATCCGGCTCGAAACGATTTACAACCGCAAATGTTCGAGAAAATAGAGGCGGAGACAGGAGATACGTGATCGCCCTGAACAATCAATTCGAATAAACAATTAAATAGGAGTTGCGGCGACAGTTTGTCTATTAGTAAATCTTTACTTTCCGAGAATTCGGACAACATTCGAAATAAATCTAAAATCGCCAGCTTAACGTCTACATTAATCTCGGCACACAAATGCCCCAAAATAATCTGTCGAAAGTTAGTAATTGACAGGAACATGGCCTTAATATTGTCAATATGGTTGAAACAAGCTTGTTTCAGCAACAAATACCAGGATCTCACTAAATTAATTTCATCGGCGTTCAAATTCCCGCGGGCCGATAAACAACTAGCGACGATAGAGTTGGATTCCTGGATGGAGAACCCATTGTTTAACCGGAATAGAACCCTCTCCGTGTCTCCAACTATTAACCGAGTTAATATAGACATTCCACCGGTGTAGTACGAAAGGTGTTGATTTTCCTCATTAAATATTCTCTCAATAACACCAACAACGGTCTCGTTAACACCTTCTTTGTTTTCAAAGGATTCTTTCGCTAATTTCTCAGAATTTATTCTCCGAATTGTTTCTTTAAGATCTTTCAAATATTTACGGATGGCAGCGGCGTCGTCAGGGCATTCTTCTATACCATTATTATAAACCTCCTCGGCCTCATCTAACCGCTCCAAACCAATCAAAGCTCGACCTTTATGTATGTACGCCTTGCCGAAGTGAATCTTACTTCTGATCGCCCAATCGCAGTCACTGATAGCGGCTTCGAATCTTGCGAGTTTTATATAACATTGAGCTCTGTTGCACCACGCGTGGTGATTATCCTTCAACTCCTCCAATGACTGCGAATAACTCTCCACAGCAGATTCGTAATTTCCGCTTTTAAAATATTCGTTTCCGATTGCACGGAATTTATCGGCTTTTCCGCGGGCGATTCGCCTCTTTTCGGCTCTCCGTTCGGCATCACGGCCAAAAACGTCCATAAACGCTGTGGGATCCATCGTAGCCGTATCGCTATCCGCGGGACTCCCGTCTAACGCATTGCGATTTAAAACCGATCGATTCATCGGACACAACTCCTTCTCCCGTTCGTCTTCCCTTCGGATCTTGGCATCTTTTAATTCCTCCTTGACTTTGAGTTCTCTCATTAAATCGTCCGATCGTTTACTGGCCTTCTCAACTTCTTCCTTATCGGTAGAGTTAAATCCTTTTACTATATCATATATTTCGTCGACTTTCCCGAGGTAATAATCAGAACTTTCTTTGTCCGTGGCCGACATAGCGATATATTAAACGACGGTGGGTTTCAGAAAAAAAGTAAATAATTTAGGCCAACTTCAGTTTATTTAACAAACGTTAGTAATTACTAATATAAGTAATAAATTCAATAATTTCAAATAGCCTACTTCTACGTCTACGTTAACGCTGTACCGTGGTATAGCATAAGAAATAGTACAAATCTGCAAATAGTATAAATAGAATAATAAGAGATAACATCATAGTCATCACAAACAATCAGTCGGGCACTTTGTCAATATTGACATGTTGTCAATATTGACATGTTCCATGTCAAAATTGACATGATGTCAATATTGACATGTTTTGATCATAAATTTTTTAAATATTGTGATTTGAAAAGTAGAAAATGTTTTTTTGTAAAGAGAATATCTATTTTAATTAAAATATTGTTGAATCCAACCAATGTATATTGTTGTTTGTAATAATTTTAATGATATGTTTTATTGCATGTCAATATTGACATCTAATGTCAATATTGACATGAACGCTGGGTTCTTATGTTCATTTCAACCCCACCAAAATCTATTTAGAGGCCTTCAAGCAGTCAAGTAGCATCACAAATACTGAAACAAGCTGTCAAAACGCTTTAGTTAGAGACATTCTTGCTGCATTTTAAATATTGAAAAAAGAGCTTTTGAAACTATTCGCAGAGTCCTTTGTGCAGCATGATAAATGCTGAAAAGTGCAGTTGAAATTGTTCAGAGGTCTTCGAGCAGCTTGAGAAAGACTGAAAATAAGTTTTGAAGCTTTCAGGCCTTCGCACAGAATGTGAAATACTGAAAAGAGTTGATAAAACTGTTCACAGAGTTCTTCATGCAGCATGATAAATGCTGAAAATAACAGTTGAAATTGTTCAGATGGCTTCGTGCAACATGAGAAAAGCTGAAAATTGCTGTTGAAAGTTATAAAACTGTTCAAAGTCCTTCATGCAGCATAAATGCTAAAAAATAACATTTGAAGTTGTTCAGAGGGCTTTGTGCAATATGAGAATGCTGAAAATAGCTGTTGAAACTGTTCAGATGCCTTCGTGCAGCATGAAAAATGCTGAAAAGAGCTGTTGAAACTGTTCAGAGGTCTTCGAGCAGCTTGAGAAAGACTGAAAATAAGTTTTGAAGCTTTCAGGCCTTCGCACAGAATGTGAAATACTGAAAAGAGTTGATAAAACTGTTCACAGAGTTCTTCATGCAGCATGATAAATGCTGAAAATAACAGTTGAAATTGTTCAGATGGCTTCGTGCAACATGAGAAAAGCTGAAAATTGCTGTTGAAAGTTATAAAACTGTTCAAAGTCCTTCATGCAGCATAAATGCTAAAAAATAACATTTGAAGTTGTTCAGAGGGCTTTGTGCAATATGAGAATGCTGAAAATAGCTGTTGAAACTGTTCAGATGCCTTCGTGCAGCATGAAAAATGCTGAAAAGGGCTGTTGAAACTGCTAAAAGGCCTTCATGCAGCATGATGCATGTGTCTGCACCACTGTCTGCACCAGTGTCTGCACCAGTGTCTGCACCACTGTCTGCACCAGTGTCTGCACCACTGTCTGCACCAGGTGTCTGCACCACTGTCTGCACCAGTGTCCGCACCACTGTCTCCACCACTGTCTGCACCAATGTCTGTACCAGTGTCTGCATCACTGTCTGCATCACTGTCTGCACCACTGTCTGCACCACTGTCTGCACCAGGTGTCTGCACCCCTGTCTGCACCACTGTCTGCACCAGTCAGCCAGTGTCCGCACCACTGTCTGCACCAGTGTCTGCACCAATGTCTGCACCAGTGTCTGCACCAGTGTCTGCACCACTGTCTGCACCACTGTTTGCACCAGTGTCCGCACCACTGTCTGCACCAATGTCTGCACCAGTGTCTGCACCAGTGTCTGCACCACTGTCTGCACCACTGTCTGCACCAAAGTCTGCACCAGTGTCTGCACCACTATCTGCACCACTGTCTGCACCAGGTGTCTGCACCACTGTCTGCACCATTGTCTGCACCAGTGTCCGCACCAGTGTCTGCACCACTGTCTGCACCAGTGTCTGCACCACTGTCTGCACCAGTGTCTGCACCACTGTCTGCACCACTGTCTGCACCAGGTGTCTGCACCACTTTCTGCACCAGGTGTCTGCACCACTGTCTGCACCAGTGTCCGCACCACTGTCTGCACCAAAGTCTGCACCAGTGTCTGCACCACTGTCTGCACCACTGTCTGCACCACTGTATGCACCAGGTGTCTGCACCATTGTCTGCACCAGTGTCCGCACCACTGTCTGCACCACTGTCTGCACCACTGTCTGCACCAGTGTCTGCACCACTGTCTGCACCAGGTGTCTGCACCACTGTCTGCACCAGTGTCCGCACCACTGTCTGCACCACTGTCTGCACCACTGTCTTCACCAGTGTCTGCACCAGGTGTCTGCATCACTGTCTGCATCACTGTCTGCACCACTGTCTGCACCAGGTGTCTGCATCACTGTCTGCTCTGCACCACTGTCAGACTGTCTGCTCTGCACCAGTGTCTGCTTAACGTTTACACCCCAAAATTAATTTGTACAACGATGGACAGATTGATTAGTCTTACTGTCTTCTGGTCTTAGCTCAATCAGTCAATGTAATACTTGGAATATTTAGCAAAGTTTGCTCCGGGCTTCTGCAGTATCAATTGCAGAAGCCGAACCGAACCAAAATTTCCAAACTTCGGCCCGAACCGAAGCCGAAGCTTCTGTTGAGCCCTAGTTATAGTATACTCTATAGGGTGGCGTGGCCTACAGCCTAACCCCACACTTATGTTCTCATCATTACATGTCAATTTTGACATGTATGTCAATTTTAACATGAGAAAAACTTTAAGTATTTATATTAACTAAACGGCACACACGGTGAAAAAAATTTCCACACGGTCAGAAGTTTCTAATTTACTTATAATTTCGATTTTTATATTTAAAAAACACGTCTGGAAATATTTGAACACGTCAGTTAAAAAAATGTCAATATTGACATGTCCATGTCAATTTTGACATGCCCCATCCTGGAGAAACTAGCTCTACCTGTCAATATTGACACATGTCAATATTGACAAAGTGCCCGACTGACAATATAGGCTTAACAACTGTAACAATGAGCAGTAAAAATAGCATAACAATTAAAAAATACCGGTATTACAATCGCCACGAACTATAATAATATCACAAACAGTACAAATAACATAAAAATAGTTAGTCACGGCAAACAATAAAAATGTAAGGTACAGTACAAATTAGCATAAATTTCATAAAAAAAATACTAAAAATAAATCGAGAACAACTGATTGATTGTTATGATGGACGGACAATAACTATTACCTTCTAATAAAGTATTTTTTTAGGATGTCCTTATTTATATAGTAAGCATATTTGATTGCTGATTTCATCCCCATGTACCGGTACCAGACCTAAACAAAGCACAGTTTTTTACAGTAGTAATTACTGTACAACTTACTGCCTTGTGTTTACATCGGTAGCCTAGCAACTACACCCACAGAAACCCCAACTCCACACAACCAAATAATCCCAAGAGAAAGGTTTTGTCTAACTTTAGGATAACAAGCGCGAAATTGATCAAAGGTCGGTGTGTCTACTAAGGCATAAACTGTGCCTTTGTATCATGGAGTGAAGTGAGTCACAGGAAAATTTAAAGTGATAAGCAAGAAATATTGGTGCGATTCAGATAAACGCATGTGGGCATGTGTACTTTAAAGCTACACAGTACTTGGTATGAAACTCTACTTTACAATACATACTGAACTGAACATATTTTTTATTGCTACTGTATGTTCATTCACTGTATAGTATCAGTGATTCATAATCCCGCAAATATTTCCCGAACACATTCGAAGGAAGGATGAGGTGCTGGGCTGTGCAATGGTAGAGTCGCATAAAGGAGGTGCTAGGCTGTGCAATGGTAAACTCGCGTAAAGGTTCCTTTACCTTAAGGGAAATAACCTGCATAATAATGTACCATGTGTTAACTTTCGCTTATTGTTTTGGTTCCCCAAAACCATCACGTTTTCTTAAAAAATGTTCACAATTATTATCAACACCAATTTGTAAACTATTATACTATCACAACTATGTAACTACTGTATTATACTATTATACAGTACCTACAGTTTGTGGTCTACAGTTGCATAACAGTTTCGTAATCTACAAACCTAATGACGATTACTTTTTAAGTAATTACTTTCATTATCCAAAAGCTTGTTGATAATGTACTATTCCAGTCAGAGCGACGACGAACAATTAGAGCGACAACGATATCACCCCGGCGATGAAATCGAAGGGTCTGATTGGCAATGGCTCCTCCCGCAAGAAATACTTATCCATTTGTTCAGTTTCCTACTAGAACGCGACCGTTTGTCCGCTGGCGAAACCTGTCGTCGATAATGTCTGTCGTCGATGTAATGCAACAGTTTATAAATGACGTCATTCAATCAATGACCCATCTCAAGGAATTGCAACTAAACGCAATTCACTTTATACGGGAGATCATGTGAATATAACCCTAACAGCACCATGTTGGACTGTATCACCATCTCAATGAATTTATTCAGATTCACAGAAAGTTCTAGAAAAACTAACTTTAAATTATATCCATATAAAACCTCTAAGTGAAGCCGACCGACTCATAAGGTGTCTGGTTACAAACAACCGCAGGTCTCTTAGACACCTCGATAGGTATATTTGGATTAATTGACCCTTCTGTCGCTTCCACAGAAAATCCTTTCTCATCTGCTATGGTACCGCTCAGCACTCTAGGGAAGTTGACAAACTTGAGTATAAACTATAATTACCTGAATCGCGGTTTGTTACAGAGAATTCTCACTCACTCTCATTCTCATAAGATTGGTGCTGCGCATTTATGCGCGAAAATCAGCTGATATTGAACCTCTCGCCTATGATAGCAACAGCATCCCATGGAGAATGGCCAAACCCGAGCTCTCAGTTCACATAGATTTCGATTTCATAGGCACATTAGACTTCCAATCGGTTATTCGATTTATAAAAAGGCGTCCTCCTCTGTCAATGTTGAGATTATAAAAACAGGATATGAGTTAGAAAACAATTGGAGCTCTTTTAACGCCCGTTCGTATAATATTATACTTAAATGTTACTTGTTCTGTAGTTACTTACATACCATCACCAAATTACTCCGGAACTAAAGAAGTGCCACATCGGTTTCAAGGTTAGGGATAATGGAGCTGCGTTAGGTGTGCTGAATGCTCAGTGAAAGGACAAGATCGAAGTGATTGATTTCCATTCGTTGTAGGGTGATTATTACTATGTGATTGATCTAGTTGAAGAATGTTAATAACCTGGGATGAGTTCAAAGTAGTAACCATAAAATAATTTTAATATAATCATAATTTTCGTAACTATAAAAATTCGACTTTATAAAAGTAAAATTCAAACATAATTGCGATCATTCAGGGTTCAATAATAGTAATATTTATTTAAAGCAATAATATGTACCACTATTTACCTTTTTCTTTATCATAATAACTATATCAGTTAGTTTTTAGTTTGAGAGTTCATGTAATTTTTATTCTATTAATTTCTATACTCTTGAACAGTTAGTTCACCTGCTAAGTACTAAAACATATCACTACAAATAATCTATTTATAAGGGGATTTTTCCAGTTTTTATTATATATTAAGTAACTTAGGACTACATTATTGTGTATAAAATAACTAAACTAAACTACTAAATACTGTACTACTTAGGCCTACATGTACAGCGAAGCCGGAATACACGGGACACGATATCTGGCCGGTCCTCTGCGCGTTGACCCGGGAGTAATGACTCGGTTATCTCAGGCCATTTTGGATTGAATGTTATAGTGATGAAGGGATGCATCAGGTTTTTGAATTCACGGAGGATAGCTATTGCGTCCTGTTATAAAATAAATTAAATTGTTATTTTTGCTCGAATGCCGTAAAAGCGGGGAAAAAAGAGAACATCATTTTTCCATAGGGAATAGTAACCCAGGATTGCATTTCTTTTACTCTTTTCCCGGCAAAAAGTAAACAAATAATAAAAATAAGACAACGTGAAAATATTTTTGTTGAATTTATACAAATTTTATTAAATATGTTTAGAGTGCGGGTCGAAAGTTCAACGAAGTAGAAAAGTTTGCGGAATTTGAGCAAAATCTACACATACACCCCAACACAATACCGAAATAATTGATACAATGTCAATATGACCGTGAACGAAAACAATAAATTAAGCGAATTTAGAATTACAGTATATACAGCTATAATACAGATATATAAAAATTCCATCGCAACGTGTGTCTGTCTGTCTGTTAATGTAATAAATTTTAATAAAAAACGTTAATAAATTTTTTTAGATTATGACTTAGGGTTACATGACAGTTTTAATTATTATGGTTGAGGCCGCCACTAATGTTGCCAGCGAGTTTTCATACCAAAACAATTTAGATGATGTGAGAGCTGTAATATAATCGTGCATATCGAAGTAGACTCCTAGAACTGTGGATAAGGGTTGTATGAGCATACAACGTATGAATAGGCTGAAAATTGTGACACAAAGCTCAAGAGTATTTGTTTTTTTTATATTGTTATGATATAAAATAGAGAGAATAAAGTTATTTCAATGTAAACAGTATTGGATGTGGTTGCTATGGATACGTTTTTTTTTCCAATTTTAGTAGTGATAAATATTTCATTACAAACAAGTAGGGCCTAGTAGAAACCGATACAACAAACATTGATACACAAAGTAAAACACAATAATTATATTTGATAAATCTAATTTAAATAGTTAGCCATACAAAGAATGACTAATTTCTAACAAAATATAAATTTTACAAATATAAATCACGGCAATAAAACCCAACTGAAAGAAACAATTTCTACACCGGTTTCTTAGGATTAATACCACTGGCTACACATTCCCGCCCCATCTTACAGTCCTATAGAGACCGCCATGGCCGCCTCCCTCCCAGACACAAAGACCCGTCGCCCGCACCACAGCTACTGACAATCATGCTCTAATCCAACCAAGGACCTGTCCTTTAGACCTCTCACGCCACCCATAACTACTTGTAGCTATTTATACAGGTACATTATAATACACATTTAAGTAAACATAAAACCCATCTGGATTGTTTAGAACTGTAATTATAAACAAGAACCCACAATAGAAAATTTAGTTATATTTAACTTATTATTATTATTATTATTATTACATTTAACTTATTATTATTAACATGGATACGATGAATACAGTATATGTTATATAAATGAATAAATATTAAATAAATATTATATAAATAAATAAATAAATAAATAAATAATAAATATATATGTTATGTATATGTATATGTTAAATGAATACTACTACTGATGAATTATTTCACTAAGGTAGCATTTGTAGTTTAACTTTAACGTAAAAACTTTTGAAAATCCGACGTATTTTGATTAAGTTACAGTAATGTAATATGCCTATTCATATTTGTACACATAAAACCCTTAGGTACTCTCGTGGCGTAGTGGTCAGATGGTTAAGGCGTTGGTTACATTACGTAGGTTACGAGTTCGAATCACAGTCGGGAAATTTGTATTTTGGGGCCATTTATTTTCGTGTGGTGCTAATTGGTAGGCCAATGAGAAGCGTACAGCGTAGCGAATAATGAGCCAGGCCAATCATAGGGCATAAATTATCTTATTGCTCAAATGTGAGGCAGTGGAAAATTCTGTTAGGATTCCATGTCCCAGATTTAGTGTAAGGGCCGGACTGCGTTGAACGATGAGCTGGGCCAATCATAGAGCACGAAGCACTTCATTGCTCAATGGTGAAGCTGTGGAAAATTCTGTTTAGTTTCCATGTGCAATTTCTAGTATAAAAAGGCCGGTTTGCCTTCGGTTATCACCTTATAACACACTCTTACTGTCGTTATTATCACCCTTCACTTCCTTTGTAAACCACCCTGATATTATTTTAAAATTAGTTTATTCGGTTTCTTGTTGAAACTTCGTTTGATAATTCTTTGTAAAACTGTAAATATACTGCAATTTCCTGACATGTTTTCTTTTGGTCCGACTTCGGGACAGCCGAACACCAGGGAGATGGCAGCCTAGATCGTTAGGCCGTAAGCAACGCAGGGAAGGGATGTCCACAACACGCTAGCGCCCACATTGGATCGACCGCGCACCCCCTTTGCCCCTTCGAAATACTCCACTTGCTATGCAGCGCCCGCTTTGTGAGAAGGTAAGACTTTGTTCGACGCCCTTGCCCGCCGTAAGACCTATAGATCAGGGTAAGCGTGACACCGCACTGGACGCCGCAAATTTAGGATCAAATAATTATATCCAGACAACCCCCCCCCCCCTTTGTCAAGTCCTACGAACCCCTGGGTTAACCTGTACTTCCTACAGGTGCGAACTATTGCCATTCGTCAGTACGCGAGTACATATTAGGTATGGACAGCATATGTTCCATAATTTAGTGATTCGTAGCACTGACTGTTTGGTACCGGTTCGCTTTGTAGAACGTACATTAGTACCCCCCCCCCCCCCCCTGTCTGGAGTTAGCTATTTGATCAGGCAAGGAGTATTTCTGCTACCGGCACACTGCTTGGCCTAGGGAGGTTTATTAATATCCTACCGCGCCTTGCCACGTACTGATAGGTATTGCTGCTAACTACCGCAGCAACAAAGTTCTAGAATTAAATTAGTATACCAGATCAGCTAACGTACGGTAGCGATTAACCCCTATTCTTATCTTACAACCAGAATCTGGTATTAGTGCCGATCACGGGTGTAGTTACTAACATTGTGGTTGCCCATTGGGTTGTGGATAGGAAGGAGAGAGCTTTGACGTCATTTGTGAGTATAAAGTTCTACAAACGCGACTAGTTTATTTTAGTAGCTAGCGCACGGTATCATTTAGTCAGAAAATCACTAAAACCTAGTAAAAGGAATTACACGAAATTGTTTTATTTGTAACACACCCACACACACACGCCCTAAAACATATCGCCCTTAAAGTTCTACTAGCTATAGCGTACTATACATTACTTTAGGTGGAAATTATCTGTATTTGTAAAATTAGGATCTGATTTAGTTGCGGCAAAATAAGGAGTATTTCACTTTCGTTATTAAACTGTTGTTTGTCTGGACAACGGTATTGTTACATTTAGGCCTGACCTTTTAGACTGATTTCATACAGGGGGATCAGTTATTGTTACATTTAGGTACGACCCCTTTTCGACTGATTTAGGACTGTCAGTGTTGTTACGCTAGGTCTGTTAACCCACTAGCTCGTATATAAACCATATAAATCACACCGCGGCAAGTTACTGTATTTAGGACTGTCAGTGATAGTTAGGATTCGCTGCGCGGGGATTGTTTTCCCGTGAGTTTGGTCTGTTACGGTAACTGTACATCTGCCTCACCGGTTAGAGGACAGGTATCCTTCTGTCTAGTACGTAGGCATTAGACCCGCTCACGTACATAGAATAGATACAAGGCTCTATTCCTCGCCAGTAGTCGTTTGTGTACTGTATCTGTTTGTTTAGATATCCTGGACTGGGATTTGTTGTCAGATACTGTACGAGCCCGTATACATTACTAGAGTCTCATAGTAAGATACATCGTTACTAGGATCTGGTAAGCGGTATACTACTGGACCCTTACAGTAGGAAGTATATTTTCCTTTAGTTTCGATTGTTAGC
>JAUCBJ010008959.1:0-65804 GCA_032718475.1 Nemertoderma westbladi | reverse complement strand
ATTGGGAATTGAGTTGGCAATGCTCAAAATACTCAATGCTCAATTCTCAGCTTCTCAATGATATAAATCATGTGCGAAATAATTGAGTTTTAATGAGGATTTCAATTGATCAATAATATTATCACTCTCCAAAAAAGAACACACCCTGGCACTCGATTGAGGACACCTTGTTTACTTACCCCTTATTCAATTGTTTCTAACCCAACAATATTTTCTTGCACCAACCCTATTGAAGTTTTTTATAGTGAGCTATAACATAATAGTTATTAGTTCGTATTAGTTTAGATGAGTCGGCGTCTTTAAAGAGATATATTATGTCTATAAATAATATTTGTTTGTTCAAATTATTCATGGCATATGGTCGTCATATATTCCAGTTCTAGTTCTACCAAAATCTTCCTCTATTGGAACTACATACTTTATTATCTCATTACTTATGCAATTATGTAAGATACACCACACCATATTGCAAAAAATGTTTTATAAATATGAGATGCCATATGAATATGCATTCCTTACATTAATTGATACTTTGCAATATACATATAATTTGGTAGAAGTAAGGGATTTTTTGGCATAAGAGTTGCAATTGTCCAAAGTTTTGTTTTCTATTTTGTTGTTGTTGTTGTACCATATTATTGTTCTAAGCTTCATGAAACTGCTGATCCAGTTGTCAATAGTCAAACTGGTCAAATAGTAAAAAAAATGGAAACAGAGGTGGAATTCAGAAATTTAATACTAATTTTAATACACCATGTCCCGTAATATAGTGTCATTTTCTGATGACACGGACCCCCCCCCCCCCCCCAGATTTTTCTACTACTACTACTACTATGATCGGCATGCTGCATTGCAGCTGCATTTTTAAGAATGCTGTGCCGGCTTGTCAACAAAATTGCACCGCCACAACTCCCTATCACCCATGACATTTGCTAGATCATCCGCATCTTTAAGGCCAGTGTCCTTTAAGATGCGTCTCAAGAAAGTCATGGGCTGTCCACCATGCTTATTCACTCCATGAGGCTGCCAAAGTACAAGATTATGCACTGGCTGGTCCTCACGGCGAAAGCAATGTCCTGCAAAGCGGAGGCGATTTTGTTCTAGTGTCAAGCTTGGGGGAGCCAATGAGACACCTCCAATGTTATATAGTGTCTGGTTGGAGATGTGTGCATTGTACTTGACACAATGAACCCGGCGTAGCATTCTTGTGAATGTGCCATCCAGAGATTTGGTGTCCTCAGCAGTTAGAGCCCAGCATGGACTCCCGTAGAGGAGTACTGGAACTACTGCTGCTCTAAATAATCGGACCTTAAGTTTCCGATTAATTCTAGGTGACTTCCAAATCCTGGAAAGCCTATTCAAGGCTGCCCATGCCTTTCCCTTACGTATTCGAAGGTCCTCACCTGACTTCCGGATCCATGATCCCAGGTAACAGAAGTCGTCCACATGCTCAAGCATACCATCCTTTGAGCTTATGCTCATCCGATCAGAGACTTGCTGAGGACTTTCAAAGTTAACTGTCAGAATTTTGGTCTTTCTGGAGTTAATAAAAAGACCAACACTAGAAGCAGCATGTTCTAATGAGCTGAGGAGCCGTTGGGCTCCCTCTAATGATTCTGAGAGTACTCCTAAGTCATCAGCAAAGTCTAGATCAGTTAGGTACTTGGCAGGATTTCCTCGACTTCTGGAGCCAGTAGGTGGAGTTATCATCACCCCATCATCATTATGATGATCTAAGGACATGCGTAGAACATAGTCAACCACAATAATGAACAAGAATGGTGCAAGTGTGTCTCCTTGGAGGACGCCCCATAACACTTCAAATGGTTCTGTGTCACCGTCAACAGTAGACACAAATGTTGTCGAACCATCGTATACTGATCTGATTGCTGCAATAATTTCATCAGGAATCCCATATAATGAAAGTATGCTGAACATACGTGACCGAGAGACTGAATCAAAAGCCTTGAAGAAGTCAACAAAGATAACAGCCAGATGCCTGTCTTTCTTTTTTGATAATTCTTCAATTATCCTTCTAAGTGCCAAAATGGGCTCCATGGTCCCACAACCTTTGCGGAACCCATTCTGATTTCCACGTAGCAGTCTCTCAATGGGATCCCTGATGCGATTTAATAGAATCCTATTGTATAACTTTGCAGCAATCGAGATCAATGAGATTCCCCGAAAAGAACCATAGAGTGTTAGGTTGCCCTTCTTGGGAACTGGCACCAACTTATTTGTTTTCATTTCTTGTGGGACTCTTGTTGTTCGGTACATGTCTACTATGATGGGATAGATGAGCTTTAAACACTCAGGTATTTTAAAGACCTCAGGGGGAACACCATCTACTCCACTGGCACGATTGGTCTTAATGCTCTTTGCAGCAGCCTTCACTTCTGCAAAGGAGATATCGCCAATGGGAATATCTGGGAGTACAGACTCAGACACTTTTACTTCTATAAAGTTATCAGGCAATACCCTGTCATTATTGAGGAGCTTTTCAAAGTGGGCTTTCCAACCATTGAGGCGATCGGCTGGTGATTCAGCCTTAACCTTGGTGGTTGGTTGGCTTTTCCGCCCAGTAAGCAGATTGATCGATTTCCATGCCTGGGATGATTGCCTGCTGTCGTCAGCATCATTGATGGCATCAACCTGTTGGTTTATTAGCTCCTGTAGATTAACAGAGTACTGCCTGTTCAGGGACCTAGATGCAGCCTTAACTGCATTCTTGGCCGCTGTAGTCTGTTTGAGTCGGGACTCTTTCTGCGCTTTATGAAGGTCATTTCGGCACTTCTGAATTTTGTTGTCAGTCTAGGGGGCCCTTTTCCTGTTTCGAGGGTATACAGGAACTGTTTCTGCAGCTGCTAACTTAACTGCTTCTGTAAAGGCAGTATAGCCCTCACAGTGATCTGCCGCCTCAGAGGCAAGAGCCTCATACCTGTTGCTCAGCTGTAGTGTGAAGCTGGATCTCACACTTGGCTGTTGCAACAGAGAGGACCAGTCATGCCGCGGTAAGGCAGATTTCGTTGTTCTGCTAGCACGCAGACTAAGTCTTACCTTGGCCACAATAAGGCGGTGATCACTGGAGAAGGGTCGAAGTGTAAATGCATTACAGTCTTGTATAGAGCTCCTGTATTTCCTACGAAACAGAATATGGTCTATCTGGGACTTGTGACCACTGGGTCCACTATGAGTCCATAGCTTTCCAGTTCGCTTCTTGAACTGGGTTCCAGCCGAAAACAATCCATTTCCAGAGATAAAATCCTGAAGATGGACAGAATTTCGGTTAACACTATTGCTATAGACCCAGGGCGATGTAGGTGATTGATGCAGACTTGCATTAAAGTCTCCCAGGAATGTTAAGAATGCATGCTGATCCACTCCATCAGTAGCTGCTTGTAGATTGTGGTAGAAATTGTCCACCTCCTCTACAGGGGCAACACTAGTTGGAGAGTAGCACACAATCAGAACCACCTTAGGAAACTTCTTAGCCAGTTTTCCAGAACATGAGAAGTGGCAACGGATGATGCGGTTAGAGATTTGGTCTATTTTGTCCAATGCTGCATGTGCAGTTGGATTCATCAATAGACCAATTCCACCATTGCCACTATCATCTGCTGACGAGTTATTTTTCTACAAATCTTTATCATATTGCTTGAAATTTGAAACATAACTAGTTCCACTCACCGTCGATGACCCCGTGAAGCCGGAATTGTCGATTTTGCCTTTAAATTTTTTTTATAAGCGTTTTAAAAAAGTGTCTTTTGCGAAATCGCACCCTCCGTATCGTGGCCATTCTTCACATTAGTGAAGAATCTTTCATATCATTAAAAAGCTTGCGTTGCAAGGATTCCAAATATGTAACAATATCTGAATTTCGTTGAGAAACAGCTGAGATATAGGCGTTCAAAGATTGCAATAATTATCCTTCGCTGAAGGCAATTTATTCTATTTAATAAATCAACGATGTTCTGGAACATTTTGTTTATGTATGAATATCTACGCAATAGATATATTGGATAGGAATACTGCTGTTGCCAACCAACTCATAAAATAAATAACACGTTCTAGAATTTCGTGTATTTATTAGATAGAATAAATGGCCTGCAGCGAACAATAATTCTTGCAATCTTTGAACGCCTGAATCTCAGCTGTTTCTCAACGCAATTCAGATATTGTTACATATTTGGACATGGACATGGACATTGACATGGTGTACTTTGTAAAAATGTTCTGGATCAGAAAGTAGTTCTTTTTTTGCTTTCTTTATTATAACAGATTACACGTTCGTGGGGCCATCGCGCTGGACGAGGCTCAGTTATTAAATACAGATTAGAATTGAGCAATTCTATCCCAAAATCGGTACTTATGTGTGATACAACGCCAACGCATCGTATGCTGATGAAGTAATATGGGTATTGAAATAATAATAAATTAATGTACCACTTAAAGGTACACACTTAAAGCTGCAGCGAAAAAGCGTAACTAATTAATTTCCTACGATACATAAAAAATAACAAATATTTTATATTATTATATATATATATTATATATAATATATTGAATATTTTTTAAAATTTACTAGCTATTTTAAAATGTAAAAACTAGCTATATATTCTAGAACATTATATTTTTTATTTTATTTATGTAATTTATTTATTTATGTCTTTTTTTTAGAACATATAGCTAGTTATGTTTCAAATTTAAAATAGCTAGTAATATTTAAAAAAATCATCTATTTATATTATTTATTTATTAATAAATTTAGCTACCAAATTGAATATTTTTCTAAATTTACTAGCTACTTAAACGTATAGCTATATATTATTCTAGAACATTATATTTTTTATTTTATTTATGTTCTAGAATAGTATGTAATACTTTTCTATTGTTCTAGAACTCTTCAATGTTGCCAAGGTAACAATGACATAAGTTTTACAAATGTAGTTCTATAATACTCTAGCCATAATTTGTACCAGAGCTATTCTAAAGTCTATCAATGTAAGGGTAGCAAGCAAGAAAATGGACAGGTTACCTATAAGAACTTTAAAGGCAATGGGAAATTTCAATAAATCTTTTACATGTAATATCCTTTGGATGTTTGAAATATATTTCCACATTTCCAACAACATCTACGCATTATAATGCAACCTCCACAGCTTCTTCACATTCCAGGTTGTAGAATATCTTAGGAACTGCAAAGACTCTTGATCCACCACTTGATACTATAGGTATACACACACCGAGGATAATGTCAGATGAAGATGATCACAAAAACTCAAGTTCAATTAATATAAGTCGTCCATATAATAATGGTCACCAAAAGGGCTGGAGACTTTATATGTTAGTGGTCATGTTGTTGATGTATCAAATGATATCAGGTTGGTGTCATAATCTATTGGAGACTTTCTTTCCAATTGTTGTTGAAGAACGAGGTTGGTCAAAGACTCTGATTGGTGCATTACTTTCAACGTTTTCAATGGTGAGACTGACAATTTTTATTACTTGCCCTCATTCTATCAACAATTGGCGAACTCATATCTCTTTGGGTCTATTTGGAATCATTGGAGTGTTTCCCAGTTAGCATTTGGGTTTGTAGAATATATTCCTAACCATAGTAATGGATTATATATATTTGTTTGTTTTTCACTTCGCATCATCGAAGCTGTTGGACTCAACATCAGTTTTATATATTCATTCAGTATATTGATGGAAGTGTGGCCCACACAAAGAACATTATTAGCCAGTGTATCTGTAGTTTCTAGCAGCCTTGGTTACATGGTAGCACCAGTATTTGGTTCAACAGTTTTTGCTGCTTTGGGTTTTGAATTCCCATTTATAATATCAGGTTTGATGTTTCTCATTATACTCCTTTACTGTTGGATAGAGTCACCAGCTTACATTCAAGACAGATGTAAATCTAATGAAAGACAGACCAACCTATCTTGGGGTTCTGAAGAATCCAGCAGTAACTCTTATGTTTATTTTGTACATGTATTGGGTAATGCAGACATCATTTGCAGTGGCGAACTATGCTGCCTACATTCATCACACTTACAATGTGAACCAATACAATATTGGTCGGATATATATGATACTTCCTAGTTTTCAATTGTTTACAGGTGTAATAATGAGTTTAATAATGAAAAAAATGAAGACTATCATACCAACTGTATTAGGAGTTATGGTAGTAGCATTAGGAATGCAACTAATAGGCCCTACAGAACTTCTCGGTTTACCTCATTATCTGCCCGTCTCTGTTACTGGATGCGCTCTCCTTGGATTTGGTACAGGTTTATACTTGAGCCCGGCACTGGAAACGCAAACACAACTGGCTGTGAATGTTTGTGGTTACCCAGACAATGTTGACACCAGATCTCTTCTCCAACAAATGTTGCGAATGTCATTGTCTATTGGAATTATCATAGGTCCCATTTGTGGTGGATTTCTCAATGATCACTTTGGAATGCAAGCAGCTTGTTCGCTTCTCAGTCTTTTGGGGTTGCCTTTTATTTTCTCTTTAATTGCTGTATTTGTTTTAAGATTTCGTGTTGGCTAGGAGAATCATAACCAATGGCAGATCTTGGCTTTTAGATGTTGTAACGTTCTCATGAAATGAAATATTTCTGGGAACAGTCTGATACAGTGATACACTGGTAAGCACCTATGGGAGAAATCGATTACTAGGGTTTCTTTATGACAAGTACAATTTACAGGGCAATGGACAAGGTCTGGTAGGTAGGTCTCTGAATGAACTAGTCTGATAATGTTAATAAAGAAAACGCTGTGGTTATTGAAATGTAGGTAAGAACATTTTGAGAAAGAAAGAATAGAGAAACCGGGTGGAAGGTATACATACAGTCTACGGAGGTGCAGAGGAGCCTTTATGTATGTCCTTTGGGTGAAATGTTTTAACTGATAAAAATTTGTAAAAATATCTAAATGAACTCGAAATAATAAAGACCAACCAAAAAGTATCTAAAAATACAATATGCTTAATGCAGTCATAGTAAGCAGTCTGTCTGACTGGCAGTCCGTGGTGGTCAACTAGCCAAATTTTGGCATTAAAAATAGTCCGAAAGAAAGGGTTTGTATTGTTTGGCCATTGCTTTACCTTATTTGAAAGGGAGATAGTTTCACCTCCCACCTCCTTGCTGAGTGAGCCAGAATTTTTATTTTCGCTTTCATTCTTTAGCTATACAAGCTTTTGAAAAAGTTGTCTGAGTAGATATTGCACCAGTTACACCACAGTTACTCTTAACCCTTATTGTGAATTGTTTCTACTGTTAGAAAGCTGACCATGCAAGGATTTATTTGCAAATGATTTGTAACTTTTAATGGCTCTCTTACAGTTTGCCATGCCACCTATATACAATATTAATTATAATTATATATTTATATATATATAAATATTATTATTATTTTCTGTAATGTTACATAAATTTTAAAATTATTATTTAATTGAGCCTTTAAAACACTCCATATTATTTCGTCATTACGCGTAGGCTAATTAATATTCTAGAATTGAGTAAATAAAACATTAGAATTATAGCGATTAACTTCTATTACTATTATATATTAATTAATATTATTTTGTATTCAATATAATTCTATGTAGATTGTAATATACTTACTCTACGGGTACAATTACATTTTATTACATTTAAATTTTTTATACTAGCTAGATTTTGTTTTTATTTTTAAAATGTTCTAGAACATTTAATACATTTAATATAACAATTTTGTTATAGAACAATAATACTTTTTGTTCTAGACGAAAATAAAAAGCACTAGTTAATTTGTTAATTTTTTTATTGTATGTTATCTTTGTATAAATTTGATATACTAGCTAGTTTTTTTTTATGTTCTAGAACATATTATCTATTCATATAATATAAAAATTATTTTGTTCTAGAACAAATATTTTAAGATAATTTCATTATATAAAAACTTGCTATAATGGCACGTCAAAGTGTAAGAGTCCCCTTTTTATACATTTTTCCTGAATAAAATGTTCTAGAACTTACAAAAAATTAAAAATACAACAAATATATTTATATGTCTATTCCTCGCAGCTTTTAGGCCACTGGTCCCACTGTGAAAGATATGCGGTATGTATAAGAAATAGTTATACATGTATATAGTTGACAAAGTTTAGCGTCATCTAGCGGGTAACTATGAAATTTTCTATGTTATATACATATATATATATATTTTGAATGCGCAATTAGGCCATTATTAAATAATTGAATAGGGTGCCTATATTACATAGGATGCTTAATAGATTTATTAATGAGGTATTTTGTTTGAATGAAGTTCGTAACCATTGTGTGTTGGTCGTGTTTGTTTGTTTGGGTGGGGTGGGGTTGGGAGGGGGGTGGGGGTGTATACATGTAAAAGAATGAGCCGCCAAGGTGTGCTGAGAGATAAGACGAATGGAGGTGTCGACTAGGGCAGGGATGAATTTATATAACCACTGGTGTTAATCTAAAAACATCATATTACAATTCAAATTAGGTCTACACAACTGCTGAGTGAGTTCAAATATAGGCACACAAAGCAGATTGCAAAATTTGACTTCTACACCTCAAATATATCTCTGTTGCAAATAGGCCACGACAAATTTTGTAACTGAAAATAATCCAGTTAGTTGACCAATAACCTTTGTATTTGATTTAAACTACATTTGTACTAATCATATTATAAAATTTTAACAGAATGCGTACTTAAATTAATGATATTTTAAAATTGTTGTTTGATTTTGTTCAGAAATTGAAAAGATAATAAAGTCATAGGGGATTAAACTATACGCGCATTGTTGCCTTTTACCCCGAATTCTTATATTTAATCAGGTCAGGTCAGGTATTCTAGGTCATTGATCAAGAAAACTTGCCACCTCCATGCAGCATAAAGGAGGTGCCACCTGTAGCTGCATAGACCCTCTTACTAGGGCAAATCTGGTCCTGTAACTAGGACCCCCTTCGTTCTGGGATAAGGACGCCCTTGGTCCTGGATTAAGGACCCATATACTTGGCTGCAGGGGTATATGGCCTGACCAGGCAGATGGTGATCTACCAATGGCTGGTCAGGAGTAGAGTGTTCTCATGTCCACTCTGAGAGCACTTCACTGCGACCTGCACCTGGCAGCAAGGGTACAGGGCATGACCCAGCAGATGAGCTGCAACAGCCAATGGTGGGTCATGTGCGCCAGAGTAGATATGGGTGATGGGCCTCATATCTGACTCCATTGCGACACCCACCCTGTGGAATGGCAAACCAGGGTGTGGTATTTGCCCCGAGAGCTGACTCGGCAAAAAAGCACCCCCCAACCCCCACTATGGATTACATTAGCAATGCGGAGGTCCGGCCACTAGAGGCCAGTGGAATTACCGGACACAATCGGCCTCACAGGCGTCAGTTAACTCCTGACCGGCTGCCTGTCTCACCCCCTACTGGAGAGAGAGCAGCCAACAATTCTTTGAGTCCCTTTCCTGATGACCTTTCTGGCCCAAACCCTGGGTCACCAGGAAGGCCAGATTGTGATGGGGGGAGGGATTCTGGAGTTGGAGGCTACTCTCATGTTCCACCCCGACCAACAAAGCCATTGGTGAATCTGAGGCAAGTCACAAGACTAGCCTCAGTAAACACCCTAACACTCGGGTCCCCAATGCGACAAGGTGAGCTGACTGCCTTGGCAGATAAGCTTTCTCTTAGCGCAGTGGGTGTTCAAGAGCACCGAATGCAGACTGGACAGACTGATGAGGTTCTGATTAAGGACATGGGGGGCGGTTGACGACTCGCCCTCGCGTCAGCAGATGATAGTGGCAATGGTGGAATTGGTCTATTGATGAATCCAACTGCACATGCAGCATTGGACAAAATAGACCAAATCTCTAACCGCATCATCCGTTGCCACTTCTCATGTTCTGGAAGACTGGCTAAGAAGTTTCCTAAGGTGGTTCTGATTGTGTGCTACTCTCCAACTAGTGTTGCCCCTGTAGAGGAGGTGGAAAATTTCTACCACAATCTACAAGCAGCTACTGATGGAGTGGATCAGCATGCATTCTTAACATTCCTGGGAGACTTTAATGCAAGTCTGCATCAATCACCTACATCGCCCTGGGTCTATAGCAATAGTGTTAACCGAAATTCTGTCCATCTTCAGGATTTTATCTCTGGAAATGGATTGTTTTCGGCTGGAACCCAGTTCAAGAAGCGAACTGGAAAGCTATGGACTCATAGTGGACCCAGTGGTCACAAGTCCCAGATAGACCATATTCTGTTTCATAGGAAATACAGGAGCTCTATACAAGACTGTAATGCATTTACACTTCGACCCTTCTCCAGTGATCACCGCCTTATTGTGGCCAAGGTAAGACTTAGTCTGCGTGCTAGCAGAACAACGAAATCTGCCTTGTCGCGGCATGACTGGTCCTCTCTGTTGCAACAGCCAAGTGTGAGATCCAGCTTCACACTACAGCTGAGCAACAGGTACGAGGCTCTTGCCTCTGAGGCGGCAGATCACTGTGAGGGCTATACTGCCTTTACAGAAGCAGTTAAGTTAGCAGCTGCAGAAACAGTTCCTGTATACCCTCGAAACAGGAAAAGGGCCCCCTGGACTGACAACAAAATTCAGAAGTGCCGAAATGACCTTCATAAGGCGCAGAAAGAGTCCCGACTCAAACAGACTACAGCGGCCAAGAATGCAGTTAAGGCTGCATCTAGGTCCCTGAACAGGCAGTACTCTGCTAATCTACAGGAGCTAATAAACCAACAGATTGATGCCATCAATGATGCTGACGACAGCAGGCAATCATCCCAGGCATGGAAATCGATCAATCTGCTTACTGGGCGGAAAAGCCAACCAACCACCAAGGTTAAGGCTGAATCACCAGCCGATCGCCTCAATGGTTGGAAAGCCCACTTTGAAAAGCTCCTCAATAATGACAGGGTATTGCCTGATAACTTTATAGAAGTAAAAGTGTCTGAGTCTGTACTCTCAGATATTCCCATTGGCGATATCTCCTTTGCAGAAGTGAAGGCTGCTGCAAAGAGCATTAAGACCAATCGTGCCAGTGGAGTAGATGGTGTTCCCCCTGAGGTCTTTAAAATACCTGAGTGTTTAAAGCTCATCTATCCCATCATAGTAGACATGTACCGAACAACGAGAGTCCCACAAGAAATGAAAACAAATAAGTTGGTGCCAGTTCCCAAGAAGGGCAACCTAACACTCTATGGTTCTTTTCGGGGAATCTCATTGATCTCGATTGCTGTAAAGCTATACAATAGGATTCTATTAAATCGCATCAGGGATCCCATTGAGAGACTGCTCCGTGGAAATCAGAATGGGTTCCGTAAAGGTCGTGGGACCATGGAGCCCATTTTGGCACTTAGAAGGATAATTGAAGAGTTATCAAAAAAGAAAGACAGGCATCTGGCTGTTATCTTTGTTGACTTCTTCAAGGCCTTTGATTCAGTCTCTCGCTCACGTATGTTCAGCATACTTTCATTATATGGGATTCCTGATGAAATTATTGCAGCAATCAGATCAGTATACGATGGTTCGACAACATTTGTGTCTACTGTTGATGGTGACACAGAACCATTTGAAGTGTTATGGGGCGTCCTCCAAGGAGACACACTTGCACCCTTCTTGTTCATTATTGTGGTTGACTATGTTCTACGCATGTCCTTAGATCATTATAATGATGATGGGGTGATGATAACTCCACCTACTGGCTCCAGAAGTCGAGGAAATCCTGCCAAGTACCTAACTGATCTAGACTTTGCTGATGACTTAGGAGTACTCTCAGAATCATTAGAGAGAGAGAACATGCTGCTTCTAGTGTTGGTCTTTTTATTAACTCCAGAAAGACCAAAATTCTGACAGTTAAATTTGAAAGTCCTCAGCAAGTCTCTGATCGGATGAGCATAAGCTCAAAGGATGGTATGCTTGAGCATGTGGACGACTTCTGTTACCTGGGATCATGGATCCGGAAGTCAGGTGAGGACCTTCGAATACGTAAGGGAAAGGCATGGACAGCCTTGAATAGGCTTTCCAGGATTGGGAAGTCACCGAGAATTAATCGGAAACTTAAGGTCCAATTATTTAGAGCAGCAGTAGTTCCAGTACTCCTCTACGGGAGTCCATGCTGGGCTCTAACTGCTGAGGACACCAAATCTCTGGATGGCACATTCACAAGAATGCTACGCCGGGTTCATTGTGTCAAGTACAATGCACACATCTCCAGCCAGACACTATATAACATTGGAGGTGTCTCATTGGTTCCCCCAAGCTTGACACTAGAACAAAATCGCCTCCACTTTGCAGGACATTGCTTTCGCCGTGAGGACCAGCCAGTGCATAATCTTGTACTTTGGCAGCCTCATGGAGTGAATAAGCATGGTGGACAGCCCATGACTTTCTTGAGACGCATCTTAAAGGGCACTGGCCTTAAAGATGCGGATGATCTAGCAAATGTCATGGGTGATAGGGAGTTGTGGCGGTGCAATTTTGTTGACAAGCCGGCACAGCATTCTTAAAAATGCAGCTGCAATGCAGCATGCCAATCCTAGTAGTAGGGGATTAAACTATACGCGCATTGTTGCCTTTTACCCCGAATTCTTATATTACTTAATTTGTTATGTTACAACAGTAAATACACGTTGTGGGGTCTTCGAGCAGCACGTGTTCAAATGTTCAATGACTGAGCAGCGACTAATTAACAAATTTATGAGAGATTCATTGACCAGCTACCGACAGACCAATATTGTGACATATATTTTAGTTTAATGTTTGATTCAATTAAAGGCACAAATTAAAAACGCTACAAATATATAGGGGTGAATAATTAAATTAGTCACCCATTAAAAGGTAGCCAAATATGAGTTGCAATTTTTAAATTCAGTAGTGTACGTGTGTTGTTTATTGATTCCGTAGATTTCATGTTGAAATAGCGTTCATTAATTTAATTTCTATTTAATTATTCAGGCATACTAATACCTACTTTAAATTAGTTAGTGTGTGTTAAGTGTGTAAGATTTGATTGTTTTGGCACGAACCCATTAGGGCACAGAAACTGACGGATTCTTCGCGAATTTCGCAAACGTCGCGAATTTCACAAACGTCGCGAATTTCGCAAACGTCGCAAACTTCGGGAATTTTTTCTACAATTTTGACTCCTTATAGTCTACCTGCCAACTCCCGAAAATTAAGTTTAGATGGCATTTTTTGTTAATGGTTGGCATCCACCTGATTTTTGTACTTCAAGACATGGCGAATCCAGCTAGGCCGGATGCCACCTCTGCATTTTTGATTTAATGCCTTTTTTTGGGCTTCAATATTTTTTGCTCAAAAATGTTTTTTTTTCAATTTTAGGATACAAGTTCATGGTGAATGCTAGTGAATCTCGTCTCATAACCAGTGTATAAATCTAAAGTTAATAAAAATGCATCAATGTTGTCCTGAAACTGCTATAAACACTTTGGTAAAGAAGAAAATTTCCGAACTTCTCCTGCAGTCCGTCAGCCCGGCCCGAGTAACCGCCTTAGCAACAGATTTATGAAATTTAAATTACTAATTTCTTTGTCTCACCTTTCTTTTCCTGAGAAAATCTACAAACAGTTTTAAAAATCAAAAACCCATCACACAACTTAAATAACTTCTTGGGAACACATCAAGGGCAATATAAAATCAAATAGCGTCCAATGTCACAGACACAGGCCCATTATTTGGACCATAGTAATTTACACAAGTATCAAAATATTGAGATTAAGTGGAGAGTTCGTGTACATAGATTCAACTATTTGCTTCCATATTTGTAATTATTTGAAAATATCACTACAGCTAAGAAGCATGGTGATATTTCTCGTCATATTGTACACATTCGGGTGACATTTACAGTCCACGTTACCATAGCAACAGACCAAATAAGACACTTTAACAAGAATTTAATTTACAGTATAACTATAATGCAGTATTCCCTACGCCTACCTTACCAGAGTTTTGAGAGATTAAATTTAACACACGTCGCATATCTACAACCTTCGACTGTTAGTCAACATCATATCGTGACTTGGGGGGATATTGTTTCATACAAATATGAATTTTAAAGGATCTCAGGCGTTTATCGAGACCTAAAGTTAATAGTTGACTCACTCTAAATTCTGCCAAGATATTAGTTTTGGAACAGTCAGGTGCATCACACTATGCACCGTCGAGACAGGGGATGGGGGGGGGGGGGGGGGGCAATCCCATTTCGGCGAATTAATATTTTGTATCAATGTTAAATTATCAATTTAACCCTTTTAGTACTATGTCCCACCTGTTGTACCATAACCACCTGCGCTATGTCCCAACTGTTGTACCATGGCATCTCACTTGATAAGCAGGCCATCCACCACCCAACAGCGCCTTAGAAAGTGTTCCAATTCACTATTCAGTGCCTTAGGACAATAATTTTTGAAATTTTTTTGCAGCCATTTGATTGGCTAATGGGTTTACCTTGCCTTCTATGGAGATTCAAATCTAGGCCTTTTACTTCCAACTTTGCTGCCTTTGTTGAGGCAGGGCGAATTGGTTGTAGGTAGATTGTTGACTACTATCCATTATACATTACGGGGTACCGTGCCCTAAACCCTGGAGTGGTTTGTTATCTCGTTTGTGATTGGATAACACATCATAATATTATCCTGTAGGTGACTAAAGCTACTACGTTCCATCCATCCATTTGTTAGTAATTGTATATTCAGTCAGTCATTTGTGAATCAATTTACGGCACTGCTGCACTTATGTGTATGACGTATGCTGTTTTTTATTAGGCCTATAATTATCATATAAATTTATAATAATTATTTATTACCGGTATAGGCCTATATCAATTAATTATTATTATTATTATTACCGGTACGTAGTGCGTAGTGAATTAGAATTACGGTAGAATTTATTCTCATAATATATACTGTAATAGGCCTAGTGAAATTAAGTGTAGCCTATTACCGGCAGCCTACTTGTGCCATTTGGAATATACTTTATATATATATATATATATATATATATATATACTTTAAGAAATATTTTTATAATTTCATAAAATATATTCAGGTTCTGGAGGTACAAGATATTTTCCAATTCAGTACTAAAAGGGTTAAGGAAAGGAGCAGTTTACAGTGGCGCATTATTCGGAACAAAACAATAAACGAATCTCAACAGAACAGATAGAAGTTTAATTTTTGAGAGTAATCAGGTGTTATTTGCGTCGATTTTCACCCTGGAGAGGGATCAATTTTGATTGCGTCGAAACTATCACTTTCATTTGCCTATTATTATTATGACTTGATGGAAATGGATTGTGACGAACATATTCCCACTCTTAAACACCCCCACTCTTACTTCCCGAATGTGATTTGTGAAGAGACTTGCATAGTATGTGGAACAAGAAGAAGTGTGCAGAAAGATGAAGTGGAAAATTTCTACCACAATCTACATACATCTACTGATGGAGTGGATCAGCATGCATTCTTAATTTGCCTGGGTGACTTTAATGCAAGTCTACATCACTCATCTACATCTCATACTGGACCAAGTGGTCACACGTCCCAGATATACCATATTCTGTTTCGTGGGAAATACAGGAGCTCTATTCTGTACAAGACTGAAGTATATTTGCACTTCGACCCTTATGCAGCTATGACCTATTATTGTGGCTAAGGTAAGACTTAGTCTCCACGCTAGCAGAATTGCCAAGGAATGACTGGTCCTCTTTGTTGCAACAGCCCAGTTGTGAGATCCAGCTTCACACTACAGTTGAACAACAGGTATGAGGTTCTCGCCTCTGAGGCGGCAAATCACTGCGTGGGCTATACTGCCTTCACAGAAGCAGTTAATTTAGCAGCTGCTGAAACAGATCCTGTATATCCTCGAAACAGGAAATAGCCCCCCCCCCCCCATCCGAATGAGTCCCGCCGACTAGGGCACACGAAGACAGACAATGCTAAAGGAGCTTATCAAAAAGTAGGGCCGAGGTTGATACCATTAACGCTGATGATAGAATAATTGCTATGCCTGAGCTGATTGCTCAGGCATAGCAATCAGTAAACCTGCTCACTGGGAGGAAAAGCCAACCAACCACCAAGGTTAATGCTGAATCTCCTGAACTCCTCAATAATGTTTGGAAGGCCTACTTTGAGAAGCAGCTTCCAAACATAACAGGGCATTGCCTGATAACTTTGAGGTACATCGTGTATCTGATTCTGTGCTCACAGATATCCACATCTCATTTGCTGAAATTAAGAGGCTAAGGGGCTTGAAGACCAATCGTGCCATTGGAGTAGATGGCGTGTCCCTGAGGTCTTTAAAATTGCTGAGTGCTTAGAGCTCATTCACCCCATTATTCTGAGCATGTATAGGACAAAGATAGTCCCTCAAGAAATGAAAATATATAAGTTGGTCCATGCACCAAAAAAGGGCAACCTAACAACCTATAAAGCTTTTCGTGGAAACTCGTTAATCTCGATTGCTGCAAAGCAATACAACAGAATTCTATTAAATCGCATCAGGAATCCTGTGAGAACCAAAATGGGTTCCATAAAAGTCGTGGGACATGAAGTCTATTCTGGCACTTAGAAGGATAATCAAAGAGTTATCAACAAAGAAAGACATACATCTGGCTGACTTCTTTAAGGCCTTCGACTCAGTCTCCCGACCACGGATGTTTAGCATAATTGTAGCACATTGGTTTCCTAAGGAAATTATTGCAGCTTTCCGATCACTGTTTGATGGTTCCACTACATTTGCGTCTACTGCTGATGGTGACACAGATCCATTCGAACTCTTATGCGGAATCCTTCAGGGTTACACACTTGCACCATTCTAATTCTTAATTGTGGTTGATTGTGTTCTACGCATGTCCTTAGACCATAAAAATTAAAATTATTAAAATGGGATGATGGTACCCCCTACTGGCACAATAAGTGGATGAAATCCAGCAAAGTACCTAACTGATATAGACTATACTGATGATATAGGGATACTGTCAGAATCACTAGAGGTAGCCCAAAGGCTTCTCTTGCTCATTGGACGAGGTTGCTTCTAGTGTTGGTCTTTTTGTAAATTCCAAGAAGACAAAAATTATGACAGTGAAACTTGACAGCCCTCAAGAAATGTCTGATCGTAAGGGAATAAGCTCCAGGAATGGCTTGCTTGAGCACGTGGATGACTTCTGCTACTTGGGATCATGGATCAGAAACTCAGGTGAGGACCTTCGGATACGTAAGGGGGAGGCATGGGCTGCATTGAATAGACTATCCAGGATTTGTAAGTCCCACATAATAAAACGGTACCTCAAGGTTCGATTATTTCTGGCAGCAGTAGTTCCATGGGAGTCCACGCTGGGCTCTAACTGTAGAGGTTACCAAATCTCTGGATGGCACCTTCTCAAGAATGCTGCGCCGGGTTCATTGTGTTATGTACAACGAACACATCTCCAACCAGACTCTATACAACATTGGAGCTGTTTCATCAGTCTCCTCTAGCTTGCCACTTGAACGGAACCGCCTCAGCCTTGCAGGACATTGCTTTCACTGTGAGGAACAGCCAGTGCATTATCTTGTACTTTGGCTACCTCATGAAGTGAATAAGCATGGTGGACAACCCATGACTTTCTTGAGACGCATCTTAAAGGACACAGGCCTTGAAGATGCGGATGATATAGCAATTGTCATGGGTGCCAGAGAGTTGTGGCAACGCAATTTTGTCGACAAGCCTGCACAGCATTCTAAATATATATGTAATATATATAATGCAGCTGCAATGTAGCATGCCAATAGTAGTAGTAGTAGTATTAATAGTACTGTAGTAGTAGTGCTGACACGTTTAATTTTAACTTGCCGTCAACTGAAGCAATTCTTAATGGCTCATCTTTCTTTGCTCCATATACTATGCTATGCATGTCTCTTCACAAACTACATTCGGGCAAGTTGTCCTTTTAATAGTAGGAATATGTTCGTCACCATCCATTTCCATCAAGTCATAATAATAATAGGCAGATGCAAGTGATAGTGAAAATCAATCTCAAAGTGAAAGAAACATTACTGTTAGGTAGGTCGATATTTATGGTGCCAGAGAGGGGGGGGGGGGGGGGGGTCTTTCAACGCAATCAAATTGATCCCTCTCCAGGGGAAAATCGATGCAAATAACACCCGATTACTCTCAAAAATTAAACTTCAATCTGTTCTATTGAGATTCGTTTATTGTTTTGGTTGGAATAACGTGCCATTGTAAACTGGTCCTTTCCCTAAATTGATAATTTAACATTAATGAGAAAAAATAATTGAAATAAAAACAAAATAAAAACCGAAATGGGATTTGTGCACCCTCCCCCGCTCAACCCCTGTCTCGACGGTGCATAGTGTGATGTACCTGCCTGTTACAAAACTAATATCTTAGCAGAATTTAGAGTGAGTTAACTATTAACTGTAGGTCTCCTCAATGAACGCATGAGATACTTTAAAATTCATATTTATATTAAAAACAATATTCCCCCAAGTCACGATAGGATGTTGACTAACAGTCGAAGGTTATAGCTATGCGACGTGTGTGACATTTAATCTCTCAAACTCTGGTAAGGTAGGCCTAGGGAAAACTACATTATAGTTATACTGTAAATTAAATTCTTATTAAATTGTCTTATTTGGTCTGTTGCTATGGTAACGTGGTCTGTAAATTTCACCTGAATGTGCACAATATGACGGGAAGTATCACCATGCTACTGAGCTGTAGTGATAATTAAAAAAAATTACAAATATGGAAGCAAATAGTTGAATCTATGTACACGAACTCTCCACTTAATCTCAATATTTTGATACTTGTGAAAATTACTCTGGTCCAAATAATGGGCCTGTGTCTGCGACATTGGACGCTATTTGATTTTATATTGCCCTTGATGTGTTCCCAAGATGTCATATAAGTTGTGTGATGGGTTTTTTGATTTTAAAATTGTTCGTTGATTTTCTCAGGAAAAGGAAGGTGAGACAAAGAAATTGATAATTTAAATTTCATAAATCTGTTGCTAAGGCGGTTACTAGGGCCGGGTTGACAGACTGCAATGGAATTTCCGAATTTTTCTTCTTTACCAAAGTGTTTATAACAGTTTCAGGACAACATTGATGCATTTTGATTAACTTTCAATTTATACACTGGTTATGAGACGAGATTCACTAGCATTCACCATGAACTTGTATCCTAAAATTGAAAAAAATCATTTTTGAGCAAAAAACTTTGAAGCCCAAAAAAAGGCATTAAATTAAAAATGCAGAGGTGGCATCCGGGCTAGCCGGATTCGCCATGTCTTGAAGTACAAAAATCAGGTGGATGCCAACCATTAACAAAAAATGCCATCTAAACTTAATTTTCGGGAGTTGGCAGGTAGACTATTAAGCAAAAGGGTCCCGAATGAGTTTTTTAACCTTTATTTTTTTGTGATTTTGAGTGCTTTAGTGAATTAGTGAATGTTCTAGAACCTTAGTAGATTTTTTATGCTAGAATGCTAGTATTATTTACTAGCTAGTAATTTTTGGCAATTATTTTGGTCATTAATATATTCTTCAACAGTTTAACCTGAAATATCATGGACTTTCACATTTTTTATAATTTCAAAAAATGCTAGCTAGCAAAAAAACACTAGCTATCATACAAAACATATCTACTAATGTTGTAGAACTTTCACCAATACCAAAAAAAATTAAAAACTCTAAAAAAGGATTGGTGAAAAATGGCTGGGGTGTCGACAGGGCGAAGTAGGGACCGTGTTGCTTAACACCTTAGAGCCTATGACGTCCAGTGCATGTCACCATGGACAGCACTAAGACGTGCAGTGGACGTCATGCTGGAATACATGTTTTATTGGAAGGCTCTTGGAGTAGGTATACTGGTGGATTGTATTAAAGACATTTAGTGCTCTTCATGGGAAAAAATCCATTCTGTACTGTAGATAGGCTGTATTGTAGACTGTATTATCAATGTTAGGTATATGGTGTAATGCCAACCACATTACAGTAGTACAGACTGACAGTAAGACCGACTGACAGACAGACTAGATTTATGTAAACGTGTAAACTGACATCAGAAATGAAATCAGCAACCCTTAAAACCCCCACAGCGGGAATGTTGGTCAGCATGCCGATCCTAGTAGTAGTAGTAGTATAACTTTGATATACGGAATTTCTAGAATCAGTTACCGTTTATGGGTGGACGGGCTTGAGAGACATTACTCACTAGAAAAGTGCCAAATGGCGAATCGCCTTCAGGGCAAAATGCCATTAGGGCGAAATGTCATCAGGGCAAAAACCTCTCAGGAATTTTTAAATGGCATGCTTTCTATGGAAATTATTTAATTTTGTCCAAGTTTTATTAATGTTTTGTCCTAGACAGTTGTGGGCTTCCGTATAAAAGAATATGGCTGTTGTAATTTATTAATTAATCCTGTAAGCCACGAAAGAGCGCCATATTCCATTTAAATATTTTATTCTTAAAATGTTAAGTCGTTCGCTCGAATATACCCCTAAATCGAAAGAAAAATTTGTACTTTTTCCTTAGGAAAAAAAGTAACCCATAGGATTGCATTGATTTTACTTTTTTTTCCGAGGGAAAAAGTAATATAAAATATATTGTGGATGGTTTTGTGGTGTCTTTATCTACCACGTCAACTATATTCCGGATCGTATGATACCCAACCAATATCATTAGGGTTAATATACAATTCAAATTTTGAACATCACCAAAACGTCGTTGGCAACAATTCCAAAATGTCAATGGCAGGGAAACTTGAAAAATTTAATGAAATGTTCATGAAATTATCGCGATGGTAGAAAAGTATTACTACCGTTATTAAAAATCTAAGAAATTCAAATAATTTAAAGAATTTAGGTCTATTCTACACTAAGACATGGGGCTCGTAATAACTTCCGGATCAGGGATTTTCTCTCATCAAGATCACTCTCACTGTTACCATAGATATCAAACATACTCACTTTATGCTTTTCTGGTGATCTTCCTGTAACAATTAAGGTATTTCATGTTTCTAATGTGAAATACGTTCCTCACTACATCCCTATAACCCTATTACATCTTCACATACGGAGACCAACAAACCTTCCAGTGTTATTGTGACAATAAATCAAGTTCATCAGTTAGTTCATCAACTCTCACTCATCCCGAGTTCCTTACGACCTTGGCCCGGTTGCATATAACAACCTTAACTTTAAGTGGCTAAGTCAACGATGTATCAAATTTAAGTGGGTTGCATAAAATTGTATTGCAAACTTTAATTCCAACTTAAAATCAATATTTTAAGGTTGCCAGCCCCCTACTGTACTTATCTTAACTTCACTGAAATCAACTTAACACTTAGCAAAGGTGGGACCTTAAATATTTTATGCAACCGAACTTAATGAGGCACTTAGCAAAGGTGGGACCTTAAATATTTTATGCAACCGAACTTAATGAGGCACTTAGCAAAGGTGGGACCTTAAATATTTTATGCAACCGAACTTAATGAGGCACTTAGCAAAGGTGGGACCTTAAATATTTTATGCAACCGAACTTAATGAGGCACTTAGAAAAGGTGGGACCTTAAATATTTTATGCAACCGAACTTAATGAGGCACTTAGCAAAGGTGGGACCTTAAATATTTTATGCAACCGAACTTAATGAGGCACTTAGAAAAGGTGGGACCTTAAATATTTTATGCAACCGAACTTAATGAGGCACTTAGCAAAGGTGGGACCTTAAATATGTTATGCAACCGAACTTAATGAGGCACTTAGCAAAGGTGGGACCTTAAATATTTTATGCAACCTAACTTAATGAGGCACTTAGCAAAGGTGGGACCTTAAATATTTTATGCAACCGAACTTAATGAGGCACTTAGAAAAGGTGGGACCTTAAATATTTTATGCAACCGAACTTAATGAGGCACTTAGCAAAGGTGGGACCTTAAATATGTTATGCAACCGAACTTAATGAGGCACTTAGCAAAGGTGGGACCTTAAATATTTTATACAACCGAACTTAATGAGGCACTTAGCAAAGGTGGGACCTTAAATATTTTATGCAACCGAACTTAATGAAGCACTTAGTAAAGTATGATTCGAATATATTTAAGGTGAATTTTCAGCATTGATTCAATTCAATATTTAAGGTGAAACTTAAGATAAGGCTGACCTAAAGAATTTAAGGCGACACTTAGTTAAGTAGCGCCTTAAAACTATAAGGTGGCCTAAAAATATAAAATAAATATACTAAATAAACTAAATATAAAATTGTGGATCACCTTAAGTTTCTAAGGTGGCACTTACTTAAGTATGGATGTTGATATTTAAGGCAACACTTAGGACTTACTTAGGTAAGGTTGTTTTATGCAACCGGCCCCTGATCCCCTCCTCCCACGGATTACAGTATCTTTACCCCAACATTAGATATTTACTATCTCCTTTCCTCAGAGCAAGTAGCTGATGCAGCAGATGTAACAGCAGTTACTAACTTTATATTATTCTTACACTGGTCTACTTGTATAGGTAATGCAATGTTGTAGTTTTACTTTGTTACTTCAATTTATTTTTCAATTAAACATATAAATTGTATACTGCTTTAAAAGTATTATTAGTTGACCAAATTTGTAATGGCCGTTTTTATTTTAACGTTAGTAAGACATGGTGTCACTCAGTTCAATCTAGACAGGAGAATTCAAGGTCATACCGACACACCATTGCATCCCGACGGCCTGGAACAAGCCGCTAAACTGGGTTCCCTGTTGAGAAATGAAACTTTTACTCACTGTTATTCGAGTGACCTACAACGGGCCCTACACACCCTAATTGGAATTCTAAAACTTAACGAAAATAAAAGTCCACCTATTATCCAGGATAGCCAACTGAGATAAAGAAATTTCGGCGCAGCTGAGACATTGCTGTATAGAGAAGGGGACAAGATGGCGGCGGAGGCGGGTGGAGAACTGCCTCCGTTTTATGTTTATTTAGTTATTCAGTAACGACATCAACCGTAACTTTAGTGGTAGTTGTAAAATTCCTTCGGAAATTCCAGATAATATCGACAACATATCGTGGGTAATCTGGTAAAACCCCTTAAGTCGATTTTCGGCCATTTTCAGGTTTTTGTTGATTCTGGTACCTTAGATTGATATCCACCTTCTGACAAAAGCCCAGAAGTTAAAACAGCGTTAATAACGGAGAAAAACGCAAAATAAGATCCCGTCTAAATATCGCTTGATCTGATAAAACCCCCTAAGTAGGAAAAAACTCCGTTTAAGCACTTTCAATATGGGATTTAATTTCTGATAAAACCCCTTAAATTAGATATTAGGGGGTTTCTTATTAGTTAAATGTCAGAGGGACTTTTAATTATTCGTTCTGATAAAACCCCCAAAATGCCCGTTTGCCACAATATGATAGGATAATTGGCCTTGAATTAATTAATGGAGTGAGTTGTGAAGTAGGTCTTCGGTATTAGTATTAAATGAATAGGTTGCCTACTCAACACCTAACAGTATTTTTAAATAGCTGAAAATTTGTAATGCTTATTTTAACCTTTGGCGAAAATCTGGGGAGGGGGGTCAATTTACACTATTACTACTAGGATCGGCATGCTGCATTGCAGCTGCATTTTTAAGAATGCTGTGCCGGCATGTCCACAAAATTGCAACGCCACAAATCCCTATTACCCATGACATTTGCTAGATTATCCGCATCTTCAAGGCCAGTGTCCTTTGAGATGCGCCTCAAGAAAGTCATGGGCTGTCCACTATGCGTATTCACTCCATGAGACTGCGTACTTGAGTACAAGATTATTTACAAGTCTACTGGTCCATTTACAAGTTACTTTATAGAACTGTAGATATACTCTAGGTGAGTGTAGCTGAAGATGTTCAACCAGTAGTGAGTGTAGCTGAAGATGTTCAACCAGTAGTGAGAGCAGCTGAAGATGTTTAACCAGTGTAACTGGAGATTTTTAACTGGTAGTGAGTGTAACTGAAGATGTTCAACCGGTAGTGAGAGTAGCTGGAGATGTTCAACCGGTAGTGAGTGTAGCAGACGATGTTCAACCAGTACTGAGTGTAACTGAAGATGTTCAACTGGTAGTGAGAGGAACTGGAGATGTTCAACCGGTAGTGAGTGTAGCTGGAGATGTTCAACCGGTAGTGAGTGTAACTAAAGATGTTCAACCTGTACTGAGTGTAACTAAAGATGTTCAACTGGTAGTGAGTGTAACTGGATTTGTTCAACCGGTAGTGAGTATAGCTGGAGATGTTCAACCGGTAGTGAATGTAACTGACAATGTTCAATCAGTTGTGAGTGTAGCTGGAGATGATGTGGGTTCCGTATAAATGTCGTGGGACCATGTGAGCCCATTTTTTCACTTAGAAGGATAATTGAAGAGTTGTCAAAAAAGAAAGACAGACATCTGGCTGTTAGCTTTGTTGACTTCGTCAAGCCCTTTGATTCAGACTCTCGCTCACGTATGTTCAGCTTACTTTCATTATATGGGATTCCTGATGGAATTATTGCAGCAATCAGATTAGTAAGATGGTTCGAAGACATTTGCACTATTTTTGATATTGCTGCTAATGTTGACGGTGACACAGAACCATCTTTCGAAATGTTATGGGAAGTCCTCCAAGGAGACACACTTGCGCCATTCTTGTTCATAATTGTGGTTGACTATGTTCTACTAATGTCCTTAGATCATCATAATGGTGATGGGGTGATGGTAACTCCACCTACTGGCTCCAGAAGTCGAGGAAATCCTGCCCAGTATCTAACTGATCTAGACTTTGCTTATGACTTAGGAGTACTCTCATAATCACTAGAAGGAGCCGAACAGCTCCTCAGCTCATTAGAAAATTTTGCCAGTTAACTTTGAAAGCCCTCAGCAAGTCTCTGACCGGATGAGCATAAGCTCAAAGGATGGTATGCTTGAGCAAGTGGAAGACTTCTGTTACCTGGGATCATGGATCCGGAAGTCAGGTGAGGACCTTCGAATACGTAAGGGAAAGGCATGGGCAGCCTTGAATAGGCTTTCCAGGATTTGAAAGTCGCCAAGAATTAATCTGAAACTTAAGGTCCGATTATTTAGAGCAGCAGTAGTTCCAGTACTCCTCTATGGGAGTCCATGCTGAGCTCTAACTACCGAGGACACCTAATCTCTGGATGGC
Organism: Nemertoderma westbladi; assembly: GCA_032718475.1. Taxonomy (NCBI): domain Eukaryota; kingdom Metazoa; phylum Xenacoelomorpha; order Nemertodermatida; family Nemertodermatidae; genus Nemertoderma; species Nemertoderma westbladi. Next base: position 40,577 of record JAUCBJ010008959.1, on the reverse strand, counting down.
ACATTCACAAGAATGCTACGCCGGGTTCATTGTGTCAAGTACAATGCACACATCTCCAACCAGACACTATATGGCACAGGACTTCAGCCCCTAATTGTAGAAAGTGTTGAGACAATAATAATTGAGAATAAGGGATTGTTTTATCTCTTAGGCCTACGGATTCACATAGCATCAATCTTGAGTATGACACTCTACCGGATTCTGTGGCAAACAATAGCGGGGTAAATGACGAGCAATCAATGCTAACGGTAGATGGTGAACATGAATTAGATTCCAACAGCAGGTGAGGCAAGATGACCCCAATCCAGACAGCGCAAACAGTTATAATTATAGGGAGTCTGGGCTGTCCCGTGGAATAAAACGGAATCTAAAGGTTCGATTCTCCTTAGAGCAGCAGTAGAACCAGTACTCGTATATGGGAGTCTGTGCTGGCTTCTGACTGCAGAGGATTCCAAATCTCTGGATGGCACTTTCACAAGAATGATGTTCCGGGTTTATTGTGTCAAGTACAATGCACACATCTCCAATCAGACTCTATAAAACATTGGAGGAAACATCCATTAGTCTTCCTTAGCTTGACACTTGAGCTGAACCGCCTCCGCTTTGCAGGACATTGCTTTCGCCGTGAGTACCAGCCAGTGCATTATATTGTGCTTTGGCGAATAAATAAACATGGTGAACAGCCCATGACTTTCTTGGGACGCCTGTTAGAGGCGTATCTAAACACTGGCCTTGAAGATGCGGATGATCTAGCAAATGTCATGGGTGGTAGGGAGATGTGACAGCGCAATTTTGTTGACAAGCCGGCACAGCATTATTAATATATATGTAATACATAATAATGCAGTTGCAATGCAGCATGCTGATAGTAGAAGTAGTAATTATAAAAATAATGGTATTATTACAGTGTTTCTAATATAAGAGCTTTGCTTTATTGGACCCTTAGACCCACTAATAAGTCATTTAATGGGCCAGACTGTATCTGATAAAACCCCACATGCTAAAGATAACCCCCCTTAATTGTATGGTTGAAGGGAGGATGGTTGTTCCTAGAGTTTACTGCCTCAGTCTGAACAGAGCAGACCATCTTCGGACCGAATAGTCTATTAGCAGGCCACTGCCTGCATGGTAGCCAGGCCTGTTGATTAGAAGTCTGGGGTTAATTTTATAGTCTTTGATGTATAATATGCCTATTTGTATGTCAATGTGTACAGCATTAGTTTTAAATAGTATCTAGACGCTAAAATGTCATTAACATCTACTCGCCATGCGATTGCCTGGGAGGGAGATTTTTTATTATTAATTGTATAATAATTTGTAGTTTTAAGGTAGAAATTAATGACAATAAATAAATGATAATTAATGATAATGAAAGAAAAGTAAAGAACCTAATGCTGTATACTGCCGGGAGGTAGACCACATTACATTTTTTGAAGCTCAGACTGATATTTATTAATATAAATTACATGAACCTGTAACCGGGTACCTGTATGTAACCTGTTAGCCGCAGACAATAATTCATGATCTACATTATCGAGTGCATGTATAGATCCAGCAGTAAGAAATTAGGTCCTTCCAGGCTTCCCGATTCTCTATTGTTGTCCACTCTATAGCTCTATAGTTGTCTCAAATCCAGTCAAGTGAGGTCATATCAGATCTACTTTTCTGGCAAACAAGTAAAGGAAAGCATAGCTTTGAACGGCCGGCTATGACATATAGGCCTATCTATATTTACCGTGATATTTCTATCTAATTTACTGTTATTTTGCATAGGGGATATTACTTTAACTACTTCCATTTCATCAGGTATGATGTTTTCATTGATTGAAAGGTTTATACAATAAATGTTGTTAGAATTTCAGCTCCATCCCTAAAATATATCCAAGATTGATTCGGAAATAATCACGTAATATTCATGACAGATTAATCATCCATGGGGGCAATTAATATTGTTTTCAAAAAAAGTTTTTGAATTTACCTTGTAGAATAAGCACACTCTTACACTTACAGACTACCACGGTTCCATTTATGAAAATAAAAACGACATCAAAATTACAGTTTGATAGTTGAGAATGCGGAATTCATGAAAAGGGACAGCAGAATCAGAATATACACGTGCAGAGTAAGCTGAGGGGGGCCCTTTCCCTTGACTGGTGCAGTCAGTGTGAGGCCCCACTGGGAGTTCCTTTCCAGCCAATAACATATCAATGATATAAAACAATTCTTTTGGTTTATCAATGGCAGTCATATGACCGGCTCCTTTTATCATAACCAATAGTATTCCATCCCATTTATCTAGGAAACCAATTAATTGCATATCATATAATATGCGCTGTTGCTTGTTTAACTTTGTTCTGCCTAGGGATTGGATAAACTCCTGACATACTCCTATTGGCACCAGCATATCGGAATTGCCACAGAAGTGGCCAATCATCAATCTCCGTTTAATCAAAGGTATGTAGAACTCCTTCATAGAAGGCCACCTATTTTGAAAAAGGGCAAATACCAATATATTTACCTCAACCCATGGTCCCGATTTTGGGTGAATGTGAAGGGCATGTTTAACATCTTCCTGAGACATATATTTGTAAAGGTTTTCGTAGCTAACACAAGGAACAACTAAGCGATGTGTTGGCCAATCAAATATCTTTTCCTCCAAAACTTCACTATCTTCGAAAAAAATGCTCTCAAATGTTAGCGATTTTTCAACTGCCCTTACTATGTGATTTCTGAGTATTTCTTCGTCAATGTTATAAATTATAGATTTCAGTTGATTGAGATTTTTCTCAAATGAATAATATTTTAAGTCAAGTGTGTAATTGGTTTCTTTGAATAATTCGAAGACTTTGTCTCGGTTTTTAAAAGTCTTACCATTATAATTCTTCGTCCACATTACTTGTTGCATGAGTATGTTACTAGCTTCAGGTAGGTCACATGGTTTATTGATGTTGTATGGGTTTATTCCTGGAGTGTTTGATTTGATACATGTCGATTTCTCACACTCCGGCCCTGGGCAAAGTTTGCGTGAAATATCCCAGACACCATTACCAATCAATCCATTGTAATAAGTAAAGTTCCCTAAAATTCTATCCCTTAAGTCAAAGTTATCGGATACTGGGTTGCCTAGCAACAACCCATGTATGTTAGATACCCAAGAAGTGGCTGCGGCTGAGAGTCCATCAGTTGCTATGGAGATATTTGCGTTTACTCGTGTGTCTAGCAGGACATTCAGCAGAACGGGGAGATAATTTCCGGCAAAACTTTCCCCGCTGAAATAAATCTTGTTGCTACGGAAATTTGGGTGTTTCAGGAAGAAACTTCCAAGAGCTTCTGCGTTCATAGTGGCAACTTGTATGAGCGAGAAGGCGGAGTTATTCTCTTCTCGTAGTGGGTAAGAGAAACCAACACCAGGGGGTGCATCAACGTAGAGCATACTTGCGAAACGACTCCATCGGTATTGGTTGATAACTATTTTATATCGGTTGTTGATGTGTTGGACGCGGTAAGGACCGTTGCCATGGAACAGGCCAATCATAGAGCTGAGCCCTGGGCCTCCATTGTACCAGATAATAAGAGGATCCCTGGCGACGTTCCCTTCAGATTCTACTAGGTAATAATGCAGAAAAGATTGTGTTCCTGGTGTTACTTGGTCAACTGTTGCTAGGTAACCCGAGTAGTTTGGTGACAACAACGCTGGGGCTCTGGGAAGTTGGTATACTCAGTCATTCTGAGCCTCTGTTGTCATTGCCATGGCTACATAGACTAGTGATATCAATAACATGGATTTAATAACAAACGAGACAAATGGTCTGGCCATCACATGTATGACCTATTATAAGTTGAGTATAATGTCAATGTTATGCACTAAAGGCATCATTCCAAACAAAAGTAAAGTGTAGAAGACCTGGTTACAAATTACAAAATATGGTACAATTTGTCACTAAACATTATAGTAATAACGAAACGTAAATGAATTATCTTATAATATGTAATAATATATAATGTTATAAATGAATACTTAGAACGGAAGCCAGATTGATTCTGGATGCAATCAAAATGTATCCTTATTATTCAGGCGAAAATCAACGCAAATAACTGCTGATAACTCTAAAAAATAAAGCTGGAATTTGTTAGATTGACTATTGTTTTGGTTATAATAACATGCCACTGTATCCTGATCCTTTCCCTTAATTGATAATTTAATATGGAGACGTGATATTAATTCGCCGATATGATATTTGGGTCAAGTTTCCTTAAGGCGGTTGAAGAAATACAAATGAAATACGAATTTTGACCGAAAATTATGTCAAAATAGGTTACGGTTAAATTATAATTAAAAATAATTTATTTAATGGCAAAATATGCTTCAAAAATAAAACAACAATTTAATATTATTTTAGATGTATTCTCTACTGCAATGCGTTATCCCCCACACGTTTGGAAAACTATCTAACTAAACAAAATACTACACCTCTGTGCACCCATCTAAACCACAAAATCTACTAAGATCTATTATTCACAAAACCTTAATTTAAGGATTAGCTCACAATAATAATGCATTGTTGGTAACTCACTGAGCGGTGCCAAATAATTTAATAGCTATATATCTTATGTACAAGATTACGCTATAGTGTGTTGAAATTTTAGGTAGATGACCCCCCACCTCCACCTTCTAATAAGTATGTGTGGGGCGAGCCATGAAGTTGGCGGAGCCATAGCGAACTGACACTATCAGGGGATTGGGTAAATTATAGCAAATATTTGTTGTCGTCGAGGTCGTCGTTACGTTTTTGAAATTATAATATCTATTATATCTATTTGTAGGTCTGTATGTAATGCAGACATTATTCTAAAATTCTACAGTAGCCTTTCACGCACATGTATCATCAGCACTGCCGGGACTGGCACTACCCAATACAAACTATTACCAAACTAATTCAAAATGAGAAATCCTGCACCCCAACACCAAGACACAGGAACACATTTCTAGACCCTTTTCCTTTGGTTACATACGTGGTTCACGACGTAGACCTTACATACGCAAGGTGACGATCTCTGGTAAGAAATTACAATACTAAAGATAAATGCCCACGTTTAACGGCTCTGTACTTGCTAAACTCTCAGCAACCAGTCCAGTGGTAGTTATATCATCAGACACGGACATAAAGAAGTTAATCAACTTACATCGCAGCTACTGGTGTTTCGAGATAACTGATGGATATGGAAGTTCGATCTGTTGGTTTTAGTACTCTATGAATAATATTTTATCATGGCCTATCGCCCTTTGTAGTTAGGTATTAACCTTAGGAACGAGAGAAAGCCGCACCAATATTAGATTATAACAACAACATTTCCATTGGGTAAGAAAGTAGAGAAGAGCCAGGCCCGACTCTCAATTTTTTAGTTTATATTACGCGATCAATTTTCACTCATCTCGTCATGAACACAACATGTATGTAAACGTTTGATAAATTTGTTGGCTATGCGTTTGCGGCTGTTTGGGCGGGGTGTGGTATGCCTACACTTTTCACACTGAAACATTTTGGTTGTGAAATGTTCAGGGCACAGCGATCAGAGATATTTCATATATATTTTATTATGAGAGGAAGAAGAACATACAACGTTATTTACTATATTATATGTAACGAAATAATTGTTTTTGGGTTTGGAAGCCTTTTCCAGTTTCGTTATTTATGATATGTTAAGCTGAAACTTGTGAAATCAGTACTATAGTACCTGTAAATTTCAAATTCCATCAGGCTCAGCATATTATAGTTACCCCCCTCCCCTCATACCTCCCACCGTTGTTTACAGCAGTTATTGTATTATATAATAATAATATCCACCAAAATCCCAATTGAAGTGCGATATCAAGATTTCCTTAGAATATTCCCTGAATTAGAAATACAGAGATATGAAATAGCCCTAAAACCTAAAACAAATATATTAAATGGCCTTCCTAGGAAAATACACCCATGTTAGATTGAGTTCATAATCTACAGTTAGTTATATTAAATTTATTAACAGTGGCCCCTTTATAATATCAAAATATAAAATATGGCCCTAAATTCATATATTAATTTTATTGATGTCTATTGGCAGAAATAGACTGGCAGACAGACATGTGTCAAACGGAAAAGGCAGGGGGAAGGATAATTGGGATTACAATCAGAGATGTGAGGCAAAGGTGGCTTCTACTGCTTGCCTTGCCATTTGCCCATTGCCTTATAAGTTAATAATAAAAGTAAGTAATAATAGTAAAGTGAAATCCTCCTCCAGTTTCGTTATTTATGATACGTTAAGCTGAAACTTGTGAAATCAATACTATAATACAATCTGTGCTGCATCATTGGGGAGAAACTGATCCATAGGGCCTATGCAGATTTTTAAGTTTTTTATATGCAGTTTTAAATTTCACAAAATGGATGGATGCATGGATGCATACATGGAGCTGTATTAAGAATTATAAGATCCTTGAAGAATAACTCTAATAATTTTTGTCATCAAATGAAACGTAGACCTATGGATGCATCAACGGAAGAGGTGAAGTCACTTATCCTAGATCAATCAAAATGAAGTAGCTGCTTGTATAAGGAATCCTACAATTGTTTAGTCACATTGGAAGAACAATATTACATGCGTGCATTAATGTGTGCAATGCGTGCATGTGTTAGCCTATGTTCGGGGTGTATTCTAATTATGTTCTAACTGTGTTCTCGTGTGTTCCCTTATGTTCTATAATTATTTCTATCCGGCATGCAAAGGCTTGATCCAGACCCCTCTAACCATCTCACAATCCAGTCAGGCAGCCTTAGATTTGGCAAAAATGGAATCTGCGTCGATAACATCATATAATATGCTGAGTCTGTTATAATCTGAAATTTCTTAACAGAGATTAAAACTACATGTTCTTGTATGGAAAATGTGCCTGAGCTAGTATTATGCACCTTAATTATTAATATAATGATTGTCAGGTGTCACATCAAAACGATTATATCAAGATTTCCTTAGAATATGCCCTGAATTAGAAATACAGAGATATGAAATGGCCCTAAAACCTAAAACAAATATATTAAATGGCCTTCCTAGGAAAATACACCCATGTTAGATTGAGTTCATAATCTACAGTTAATTATATTAAATTTATTAACAGTGGCCCCTTTATAATATCAAAATATAAAATATGGCCCTAAATTCATAAATTAATTTTATTGATGTCTATTGGCAGAAATAGACTGGAAGATAGACATGTGTCAAACGGAAAAGGCAAGGGGAAAGATAATTGGGATTACAATCAGAGATGTGAGGCAAAGGTGGCTTCTACTGCTTGCCTTGCCATTTGCCCATCGCCTTATAAGTTATATAATAAAAGTAAGTAATAATAGTAAAGTGAAATCCTCCTCCAGTTTCGTTATTTATGATACGTTAAGCTGAAACTTGTGAAATCAATACTATAATACAACCTGCGCTGCATCATTGGGGAGAAAATGATCCATATGCAGATTTTTAAGTTTTTTATATGCAGTTTTAAATTTCACAAAATTTAAAACCTTCGATATTTCATATTTTATAATCATTTTGACGTGATACCTGGCAATCATTATAGTAATAATTAAGGTGCATAATACTAGCTCAGGCACATTTTCCATACAAAAACGTGCATTTATAATCTCTGTACCTGTAAATTTCAGATTATATCAGGCTCAGCTTATTATAGTTACCCCCCTCCCCTCATACCTCCCACTGTTGTTTACAGCAGTTATTGTATTATATAATAAATAATATCCACCAAAATCCCAATTGAAGTGCGATATCAAGATTTCCTTAGAATATTCCCTGAATTAGAAATACAGAGATATGAAATGGCCCTAAAACCCAAAACAAACATATTAAATGGCCTTCCTAGGAAAATACACTCATGTTAGATTGAGTTCATATTGTACAGTTAAATTACATTAAATTTATTAACAGTGGCCCTATCAAAATATATAAAATGACCTTTTAGATTTACAGTAAATATATTGCAGCCAATTAGAAAATATAATTTGGCAATTGGCAATTACGATTCCCCGTACTTAGTTCCAATTTAAGCCTCATGCGAATTTAGTTCCAATGGAAAATAATTTAGTTCCAATGGAAACGAATTTAGTTCCAATTTTGGCGAATTTATTTCCAATTTAGGCGAACTTAGTTCCAATAACTAGAGAAAAAAGTTCGTACCCATTGGAACTAAATTCGCTTCCATTGGAACTAAATTCGCATCCACTGGAACTAAATTCGCATGCATTGGAACTAAATTCGCATCCATTGGAACTAAGTTCGTTTTGATATTCTGGGATTGGAACTAAGTTCGGCTCGATTGGAACTAAGTTCGCTTTGTAAAATTTATTTTGGAACTAAATTCGTTTCAATTGGAACTAAGTTTGCCTTTGAAAATGTGCGATTAGAACTAAGTTCGTGCTACCCACGTAGCTATCCCCACGATTGAAACATTGGAACTAAGTTCGTACCCATTGGAACTAAATTCGCTTCCATTGGAACTAAATTCGCTTCCATTGGAACTAAGTTCGCATGCATTGGAACTAAATTCACATCCATTGGAACTAAATTCGCTTCCATTGGAACTAAGTTCGTTTTGATATTCTGGGATTGGAACTAAGTTCGCCTCGATTGGAACTAAGTTCGCTTTGTAAAATTTATTTTGGAACTAAATGCATTTCAATTGGAACTACATAAGTTCGCCTTTGAAAATGTGCGATTGGAACTAAGTTCGTGCTAACCTTATGAGTTACCAGTGGAGCACGGGCCTTTTAGTAGAAGCCACATTCAGCGTCACACCTCTGATTGCAGTTTAGGAATGTAATTTTGTAAATTTAGGGCCATTTTTTATATTTTTATATTTTGTTAGGGCCACTATTAATAAATTTACTGTAATTTAACTGTACAATATGTTCAATTCCTATATTAATGATTGTGGCCCTCATTAGACAATGTTCCTAAGGGCCATTTAAAAGGAAGTGGCCTATTCATGACAATGTCCAATTTGAGCCACTTAAATATAAAATAGCCCTCAGTAGTGAGTAGACAATGTTCGTAAGGGCCATTTAAAAGGAAGTGGCCCATTTAAGACAATGTCTCATTTGAGCCACTTAAATGTAAATGGCCCTCAGTAAACAATGTTTGTAAGGGCCATTTAAAAGGAAGTGGCCCATTTAAGACAATGTCTCATTTGAGCCACTTAAATCTAAAATGGCCCTAGATGGCAATAGATACGAATTGATTTCTACATCTTGTTTCTCGCATTACATGTGTTTTACGTTGGTTCTGAATTCATTGGAATAAATAAAAACGGCTTTAGACATTTCAAATTGTATTTTTCGGAGGTGTGTGCCAAATTAATAATAAACAAAACTAATAACAAAATTTTAATAAAAAAAACTTCCCAAGAAATTGGAATATTTATAATATTCCAACCCCAGAAAACCTAAAAATGTGATTTTAAGCACGCTAATAAGAGTAAATTTTTTATTATTATTTCCGGTATGAATAGGGTTAAAGGTGTAAAAATGGTAAAAAGTTAAAGTGGCCCATTCAAGACAATGTCTCATTGGAGCCACTTAAATGGCCCTCAGTAGACACTGTTCCTAAGGGCCATTTAAATTGGTCTGGGTCCTTCAAGACAAATCTCCCATTGGATACACGCAATGAAGGAAATGTCATATCATAGCATAGCATGCATAGCATAGTATAATACCATAGCATACATACATAACATAACATAATGCATAACTATACAATAATTCAGCTGGTCGAGACAATGACAAATATAGAATAGGCCCTATAACAATATTATAGATATAGAATAATAATGAAATTTATAGAGGCACATAAATAATGGCTATAATAATGTAGCACAATAATGAATTTGTAAGGCTGAATTGTTTTCAATACTAACTGCTAATGGATTATATTCCTGTCGCTAGAATATCGTTTCTAGTAGTCGTGAAATGTTAGGATACATACCTAACATAACATCTACAGTTAGTTATCATAGCATGCATAGCATACATCATATATCAGCAAACCAAACATAAACTGTAGCATGCCCTAAGACTAAGGGTCGGACGATACCATGCCAAGCATAGTTATATACCATACCATACATACCTTAAATAGCATGCAACATTGTAATCCTAAAGTATATTTCCTTGTTTTTTAGGTTTCAAACTATGTTTTGTTAAACTGTAGTGGCCGCTAAATGAATCAAGTTTCCATAATTATTCATGTGTATTCATGTTGTATTTGTGCAAATTATCAAACCTTCCGTATGGCACAGCTTAGTGAAGTACAAGAGACGGCGAAGCACATAATAACAAAGAATCGAATATAGTAGCTGCAGATATGGTTTGACAGATGGGAGCTAGGTATATTAGGTAGTATTTCAAGGTCTACCTTTTTTTTTTTGCCTGAGCCGCTAGCGGAATGGTAAGAGCGCCAAACTGACGGTCACCACTTCGATCCCATCTGGACGTCATTCTCGACTTTGCTAAGCTGTGCCCCACAAAAGTTATAATAATTATTCATGAATCAATAATTATTGCTGTTCAATTTATTTCAGGAAAATTTGAATCTAACACATGACACAATCTAACAAATTTGAAATTTTGGGTGAAAATTACAAAAGTTGCCATAACTCGAGAACAAAATACCTTATCGAAAAACTGATTTCAGATTCGGAATTACCATAAAATTTCACATCGGAAAACACATTTAAAAAAATATGATGAAAAAAAAGACTGGGGGTGAACCCCCCCCCCCCCCCCCCCCTTAAATGTAATAAACCTTGAACTGAACAAAGTAAAATATTTTGATCTTGGTTTATGTAGGTTTTAAGTATAACATGTCCGGATAAGTGTGAGTTGCAAATTAGAATGGGGGCCAACACTGACTGCAGACGTACGATACATCAGGTTGTAATCCAAGATCAACATTTAAGAGAGCCACACTCTCAACAGCCAATGTGTTAGATTTTCATTAGGAAATTTCAAATTATATTCCTGTCGCTAGAATATCGTTTCTAGTAGTCGTGAAATGTTAGGATACATACCTAACATAACATCTACAGTTAGTTATCATAGCATGCATAGCATACATCATTATCAGCAAACCAAACATAAACTGTAGCATGCCCTAAGACTAAGGGTCGGACGATACCATGCCAAGCATAGTTATATACCATACCATACATACCTTAAATAGCATGCAACATTGTAATCCTAAAGTATATTTCCTTGTTTTTTAGGTTTCAAACTATGTTTTGTTAAACTGTAGTGGCCGCTAAATGAATCAAGTTTCCATAATTATTCATGTGTATTCATGTTGTATTTGTGCAAATTATCAAACCTTCCGTATGGCACAGCTTAGTGAAGTACAAGAGACGGCGAAGCACATAATAACAAAGAATCGAATATAGTAGCTGCAGATATGGTTTGACAGATGGGAGCTAGGTATATTAGGTAGTATTTCAAGGTCTACCTTTTTTTTTTGCCTGAGCCGCTAGCGGAATGGTAAGAGCGCCAAACTGACGGTCACCACTTCGATCCCATCTGGACGTCATTCTCGACTTTGCTAAGCTGTGCCCCACAAAAGTTATAATAATTATTCATGAATCAATAATTATTGCTGTTCAATTTATTTCAGGAAAATTCGTTGAGTAGAAACATATGTAATTATCAGATTCTGCATTTTTGCACTTCTGTTTCTCGCTACTTTTCCTTGTTTCGGCGTCTATATTCTACCTATATTATTTTTTTTAAAGAAAACTCTATAATTAGAGCCATTGTGTCAATTATTTTCTTCCACCACTGCGTGGAACATCGTGGTATTTATTGCTATTTCAAAATATATTTTAGAAGGAAAAAAGTTCTGGAAGGGCCATACCTCACTACTTGTTAATTAGAGCCCCCTAGTGGATCATATTAGTATTTCATTTACATCTAAGCAAGTTTGTTGGGTATGCTCAAAAGTTATATATTCGCACTGGCCCTTATCGGCCAATGCATATATATATATATATATAGATATGCTATATATGTTATGGAGATAACTATATCAGTTGTTTCTCTTACTATTTACATGTATCAGGCTTACCAGAACTAAGCACTTTATTTTCGCGAATACATTCCGCTCTATATGCCGCCTTAGAAGCCGCTTTAGCACACCGCTTATAAGCTTCCATCCCATTTAGGGTGTGCCTACGACGCCATAATATCTTTTTTTATTCTGAATTTGCCATAGATAGGATGGTGCTAGCTTAGTTTTGGATTTAGCCTTAAATGCTTTAAATGGCACAAATGGATCTATACCAAACTTTAATATAGCGCTAAAAGTTGACCAGTAGTCGTTTACAGTATTACAATTACTATACACATCTTGAAAGTTACAAGTATCCATAAACTATGAAAAACCAGTGTAGTCTGCATTTTTAAAATCATAAAAACCAACATTTACATGTGATTCAGTTTGACAGGGTGATAAAATACTGAATCAGACACTGGAATGATCGCTTGTTGAAAAAGGCACAGATACAAAAACGTCTGAAACAAATAATTCGTCAGTTAAAAAAACTAAATCTAAGTCATTTTTGTATCGAGTGGGTTCATTTTGTAAAGATGTAAGACCATTCTCGAGTACAAAGTTATAAAATAAATTATATAACTGAGTGTCTGGGTACGATGAATCTTTCCAATTTATATCGGGTAAGTTAAAATCACCGGTAATGGAAACTGGATGATCTATATTGATTGCACAATTCCGTTAAACAGTTACACAGACTAATATATTTTTCCGGAGACCATGCTGCAGACATGGTTTGGGGTCTGTAGACACAAACCAACCGCGATGGGGTAGTGCCCCCAAGATCGACAGCCACTATCTCGAGATCCTTTTTCTCGTCCTTCTCCGCAATCGAGTTTACCGGACAGCTGCTATTTTCTTCTTTATCAGTAAAACCATGCCTCCACCAGTTGTAGTGAAACGATCTTTCTGATAAACATTAAATTTGTTTCCACCATTTATCATGCGATCCAAAAAACTTCCATTCATCCAGGTTTCAGTTATTCCTATGATGTCGAATTTACTTTCCTCTAAAAACGAATCCAGTTCTACTAACTTGTTGCCCAGTGATTGGGCATTAAAACAAGTGCAGCCTAAGAAGGGTTGATCATGATTTTCTCCCCTCTTCAGTTTTCCTGGTTCATAATATCATTATCAGTATTTGTAGTTGAAGATGAAGAAGTTGCTTTGACTCCAGTCAGCATCGAAGGGGAGTCATCGCCTTTTCCTAAACCACATCTACCTCAGGATTGTGTGCCTGGGGCGGCCTCTGAAGTGGGCCTAGTATGCAGGTCACGGTTTCTGTTCATTTGTTCACGATGGTCTTTGCATTTGAGGAATTCCTGTTCTACCTGGTGCTTTGTCATATCGCAGTCGATAAAGACATTGTGCGTAGTTGAGTGTCGTAACTTCCGCTTCTGTTTCATAATTGCGTTAACCTACCGGCCTACTGCCTACTCTGCTACTGCTGTACTGGAGTGCCCTGAGTCTGACTCACTAAAGTAAAGTAAAGTAAGGTAAATTTTCTTCGGCCACTAGGCCAGGGATTACGCACAAAGTCTGACGACTTATTTCCAGTGCGGTCCCCCCAGAACTTTACTCCCCAGAGGAAACTCCAGTACTCATTTAGCTACCACTTAAGGATGCAAGGCAGAGATGCGCCCTGGCTGGTCCCTTTAAAGCATTCGTGCCGAAACGAAAACTGCCCTGGCCCATGTGAGGATCGAACCCACAATCTACGGGAGATGTGAATTCAATGCAACCACTACACCAAGGTGGAACCTTAAGACTGACTGTACTGTACCTACAGGACCAGTGCAGTAGCCATATACCGCATCCTACTACCATAGCAATGCAGGAATGGATTATATACAGGCCAACTGTCCATGTCCAATACTGCAATAACTAGTTGGTATACAGGTATAGGTCTGTACAGCAGTAGGTTGCGGTTTGGGGTAATTACCTGAATCCGTACCAGTGGGGACAATTTTTTTGGCGATTTTCCCTATGCCCGTGGTGAAACACTTAGACTTTTAATTACCATTACAGCGATTTATCTATGTCTATGGGGAAACACTTAGAGTTTTAATTACCATTCTGGCTATTTGTCTATGCCCATGATGAAACACTTTAAAAACTATTTGAAACTTGCTAAAAACTATTTGAAACTTGCTAAAGTTGATTTAATAATTGAATTTGATAGATTAATGATTGAAATTACAATAAAAATTACAAAATATTACCATTAATTACAATTATATAAACAAATTATTGAAAACTACATACTAGGCCTAGGCCTATATAATTGCAAATCATTTCTGACATTCTTAAGAATTAATTAGAAATGCTAATATAATGTAGGCCTACTTACTGTATACTGTAAATAAATATTACCATTACCGGTAATAAACCGTAAATAAAACTACATACAAAGCTGAAGGCCTAGGCCTATAATGCAATTGCAAATCATTTCTGACATTATTTAAGAATTAAGTAGAAATGCTAAAATGTACTGTATACTGTAAATAATAATAGTGCAATATATAATATTCTAAATTTTACAACTGATAGAAATCGACAAGGTTTTTTCAGGAATTATTCAGATTCAGAGTCTGATATTTCATTCAGGACATCACTAAGACCTTGCTCCCCTTCCAACTTCAGCATTTTAGCAACCCAGAGCCATGCCACTAGAGGATCTTGTGGTTCCTTACTGCGAGCGCAGTTACCTTTAAATACGATAAACTGCAACTTGTTGTCTGATACATCCTCACCACGACTACAAACCTGCCAAAATTGGCGCCGAATCTGATGCTTCATAGCGCCATGTGTTGCCTCGATATGATTAGTATGCTTACCGGTGGCATTGACAAACTTTGGCCCTTTCTTGTTTGAGTGGTTAACTACCTCGTGGGTCAGGTCGGGTCAAACCGTCTTTCCAATGGAGCAGTAACTGGTGTGTCCGTCTGTTGCCACAGTACTACCAACGTTAGCCAAGTGAACAATCGGTGCCTGCATAACAGGTCCAGACCGATTCGGGATTTTCCGAACATTTTTCGATGGGGAAACGTCAACGGCTGTGGCCAACCACTGTGTAGATGCTCAACGTACACGTTTTCAACAATGGTATTTCCGCTTGGATGTCACGGTTTCATCCCACTGCCCATTCTGGAACGATCCCTTAGAGGCTTCATAATCGATGCAGTTATATATAGATATTATCTCGGTTATATAATTGATATAGTCAGTTGTCGTGGCAGGAGAAATTCTTGTCTCCCTGGCAACTTGTTGCCCATTACTTCCATGACACACAAGGTACAGAATTTTCATCGACGTTTTGTGGTCTAACATTCCACCCGCGCCAAGATATCCACCCTCGTCGTTGGTGTGGGCGGCCAGAGTGCTACGACCACACACATTTCGAGTGCACTGAAACACTAGCATCTTTGCCCCGGGTCGAGCTGCGGACCATCCTTCCTTCTCCCTCAATTTCATTTCCATTTTACAATATTTACAGTTGGGAGGCGACTCGCCCAACCCATGGGTATTCCACCATTGCCATATGGCCATCGAGGACGAGGCGTCAATGTCACATAGGTTTAGGTCTTTTAGACAATTGAGATCGCAACCAGGTGTAGAGCAATTCAGTTTTGCCATATCAGAATTCAGGATATAAAGACTTTATCAAGGTTAACAGGTAGTATGGGTACCGGTACCAGTAGGTGGTAGGCTACAATGTTACAAACATAAAGCACTGTACAATTATAAGTTCAACAGTACAGTACATATTGTTGATGGGAAAGGGCAGCAGCCAATACTGCAATAGCATAGCTAGTCGCGGGCTGCTGCCTTTAGGGGATGGGATCAGGTTACAAAGAGGTACCGGTATGCAGTATGCAGGTAATTACAGACCTTCATATACATACATAACACAGTGCATGATATATGTGTTTGTGTGTCTGTGTTCTGTGTAGTCTGTAGTCCTCAAGAAGAGTGCATAATTCATGAAAAATATACAATGGAACAATAATTTTTATCACATGCTGCGCGAAGGGCAAATTGACCTCTCATGGAATTTTTTTTTTAATGATTAAATACCTACGTTGGACTGCCTGTATATCGAATTTCAGACAAAATTAATGAAAATTGAAGAAATGTCGCACATTCTAAAATTGAAATTTTTGCAAAATTTCGAAAAACTCATAGTTTCTGACATGCTGCGAGAAGCGGAAATAGCAATATACTGAAATTTTTTTTTTCAATGTGGTCACTA
Organism: Nemertoderma westbladi; assembly: GCA_032718475.1. Lineage (NCBI taxonomy): Eukaryota > Metazoa > Xenacoelomorpha > Nemertodermatida > Nemertodermatidae > Nemertoderma > Nemertoderma westbladi. The sequence continues at coordinate 24,190 of JAUCBJ010008959.1, read as the reverse complement.
TAGGCTGTATAATGCCTGTTAAAATTTAAGGAGCGTTCTGATAAAAAATGTTGACGGGGGAGTAGAGTTTATCACTGGTACGGATTCAGGATAGAGCGCGGTTTGGTATAGCTGTATCGGCCTACCTTACCGGTACAATACAGTGCTGTAGTGAGCTCGTTGGGCCACAGAATTTGATTGTGAGCTCAATGGGCCACATGCAGGGGCCACATGCACATACCCCCCCCCCCCCCCCCCCCTTGAGAGAAACGGTCACTATACTTAATAACTGATGCAAAATATTGAATTTTAAATTTTGATTTAATTTTATCACCCATGAAAACCAAAATAATAACGAACACAAGCAAATAATAAGAAAACCAAATAAAAACATGTGACCCCCCTCCCAAAGATCCCATTTCTATGACATTTATACACATTTTACATTTTATTGTATATTCACTTTAATGAAAATGTCTCCTCAGGCAAGCCACAAGGCAAACTTCGTTGAAGCAACATTAGCAGCCAGACCAGATAGAATTCACATTATCCCAGCCAATGCTTGTCCAAAGAAAAATAAGAAAGTAAGACAGGTACATGAGGTGGTATTAGTATTAGTATACCCACCTGCCTTATTACCAATATTGCCCCAGCCATATTTCTCCTTCCATGATAAGGCTTCATATCATCACGTTCTTAGAAAGCCAGCCTTACCGCTAATGGCACTAGTAGTAGTCTATAAATATTGAATTGCAACACAGCAGGAGGGCTCCCACTTTCTCCATTACCACTGTGTGCCATGTAGAGTACTACAGCTGGGAAAGGCCTTGATTTATGGTTATGGTTTCACCTGAGGTTGAGCCATACAGAGTTCAATATACCAATGAAATATAGGTATATGTATGTAGGCCTACTGTAATGCAATATGATAAGGTAGCCAGGACTCTGGCCAACACGTTGTCTGATTGGACAGCTGGTATAAAAGTCACTGGAGGATATATGTATGTATGTCAGTATGTAACAACTGATATTATTGCCTTGTCAGTCTTCATGTTGTCATTATTATATTTCATTATTAAGCCAAGCTAGAAATATTAAAAATTGTAGTACTGTATTTAGTATTAAGAGGAAGTCTAAGAGGAAATCGATAACAGATTTCTTTATGCCAGCTAGTAGACAGCGAATTGATACAGATTCAAATATTGAAGAAGAGCCTACTCAACAACCAGAGCCTTTGCCTCAGCAATCCATTTGTGATGAATGGGAATTGCGACTAGGCAATGATATAGCTCTTGCTGTGGGAAATGGGAAGGGGCGTAATCTAAGCGATGTTGAGAAACTTAGACTGATCGACGATCCATGGACTCCACCTCCAAATTTCAATTTTCCTTATAAACAGGAAGGGACTAAAAACCGTAGATTTCAGAGTAGTTGGCTGGCTACATATCCTTGGTTAAGGTACAGCCCAACTCTTGAGTGTGGTTTTTGTGTATCCTGTTTACTCTTTGCTGGGGATGAGGGCGGGGTTGGAGGTCAAAAATTGGGGGTTCTAGTAAAAGATCCACTCGTAAAGTTCAAAAAGGCCATAGAAACATGCACTGCCCATGGAATCACCAACTATCACCAAACATCAATGTCTATGCTTGAAGGGTTTAGAAGAACCAGAGAAGACACAACTGCAAGTGTGAGTAACCAGCTAAGCCTCCAACGAAAGGAGCAAATATTAAAGAACAGAAATATGTTGAGACCAATAATAAGAACCATTATATTCTGTGGGAGAAATAATCTACCATTACGTGGTCATAGGGATGACGGACGCCTTCAAGTTACCGATGAACTGATTCATGTACCTGGAGAAGGAATATTTCGAGGTCTACTTCGATTTAGAATAGATGCTGGAGACAAGGAACTTCGCAATTTGGCAGATTCTGCAGCTAACAACACCACTTTTATTTCAAAAACAACTCAGAACGAACTAATTGAGGTGATCAAGGAACAGCTTCAAGGAAAGATTGTGGAACGCATTAAGGCAGCAGTATTTTTTACACTACAATTATATAGTACAATTGTATATACAATTGTACAATTATTATTAGGTAAGGACTAAGGGAAGATATTGTGTTCAGGAGATACTGTAGATGGCAATTGTAGAGAGACATGTTGTAGTAACCACTCCATTTATTGTAGGTGTTAGGAATTTATGCTTTTACTAATTGTTGTTTTTCTAAAATACATTAACATTAATTACATAAATTTTTCATAGTAATCTAAATTTGTATAAAATTAGCATATAGGTTGATATCCCATTCTACTACAATCTTTAGTTTGTTTAAGATATTTATGTTAAGGTTGTGTTAATATTTGTATTTCATTTATTGAAATACAAATTAATTACAATGGTTAATTAATTTTTCTTAATAATAATTAATTATGCTAATCTGAAATGTTCTGCCAAAATTACTAATGAAGGTGTTTGTTAAATAAGCCTAATTAATTTTGTCAATTTAATTTGCAGGTGAGCTACATGATCGATTCGAGTCGGGACCTCCCTCTCAACTTGGACTCCAAGAACTCATTCCCAGATTCCGCACCACAGACTCATTAGAGACGGTTTTGGCAGCTTCCCAGTTATATAGTGAAGATATTAATAAACCAGACTCCGTAGTCAGAGCCGAAGTCGAGAGATGGTTTTTAGAAACTAGAGAATCAAACGAAGATGACAGCTCTCTTCACTACTGGGTTCAACGTGCCAACAACGGATTCTATCCAACAGTTGCTCTATTGTTGCGTCTCTTTGGCACATTGCCTGTAACGAATGCGACAGCGGAACGAAGCTTTTCAAAGCTTAAACTATTGAAATCATATTTTCGTTCCACTATGGGTGATGAGTGACTTACTGGTCTTGCCCTTCTCAGCGTCCATGTTGAAATTGTTGTTGACGAACTGAAAGTACTTAAGGACTATGCCACATTACGCAAACATAGGATACTTCTTATTTAGAATTTAATTATCATTACTTTAGTTTTTAGTATTATACTAAAAACTAAAATTTGTAATATTTCCGATGTAAAGAATACCAGGTTTTTAATGTTCGGTCTAAATTCTATTGCAATTTTATATATGAAGATTATGTATTTTTTTAAATACATATTTTATCTATCTTTAATAAGTGTTTTATAGCGCTTATTTATATCTTATAATCTGTACAGATTCTAATTCGTTTATTAATTTGGTTAGATTCAGCCCTTCTGTAAACTGGGTTCTTAGTGAAAGCATGGCAATCTTTACATGGGGGTATAATGCAAAGTGAAATACATCTAATTTGTACTGGTTTGCTGTTGTCTGGTACTGTTGTACTACCTGTACGGTATCTAATAGTGCGTTTTTCATTGTCAGGTTGTTATTATATTTATAACGAACTTTATCTAATTGGTAATGTTTTTCTAACTATCATACTGTATTTAGTGGTCCAGTTGTATATCTCTCTATGTATTCTTGTCTATTTTCACATTCTATTAATAATTTTTCTTTTAATATAATAATAAATTGTAAACATAAAATTTAGCATTTGTCATTGAAACCTTAATTAAAATTGAATAATTTAATATTGAAAGATATAAAACCCACAAAACCCAGAGTTCATAATTTTTAACCAGAAATTTGACCACTATAGTGTTCAAATTTCCTGTCTCTATAATAGATGATGTATAATTTTGTTTTCACTTGGACATGCCCCCCCCCCCCCCCCCCCCCCCCCCCTTGGAGAAATCCTAGATCCGCCACTGGCCACATGTAAAATTTGTTTCCAATTCTTCATTTGCGATTTACAGTTTACAATTAAAGATTGACTTTGAAATGCAAATATTTGTTTTTCAAATTGTAATTTAAATTCGATTTTGAAAATCAATTTAATTTTCCAATATTCGTGTTTTTGAAATTAGATCTATTGTTTGTAATCTAAAATAATATTTTCAGTTAAAAAAGCAGTGAGCCCGATGGGTCACCATAGTCCTGTATGGAATCTGTTGTCTAGTGAAACCAATAAGATATATAGTTCATGGAACATTAATGTAAGGCGGGTGTGGGATTTACCATACAATAGTCACAGATATATTGTGGAATGTTTAGTTAATTCTTTACATCCTAAGGTTATGTTGTGCAGTCGGCTTGCGGGGTTTTCAACCTCTGCAATGAAATCCGACAAAATTTCATTACGTTTTTTGGCATATTTATTTTTCAATGATTGTAGATCAATTAGTGGTTCTAATCTATGTTATCTTAGTTCAAAGATGCGCATATGGTCTGTTAGTCAAAAGATGTATGAAGTATGTAGAGGCCTGTAACTGGGTTATTAATCTATGTAAAGATATATCTGATATCTTAATAGGCTTTTATTATATACCTGGATTTAGTAGGGAGGAAATAAAGTTCATATATAATTACGTGTCAACTCACTAATTATTATTGTGTGTTATTTCAAGTCACTATATCTATATATTATTTTCTTTGTTAATTTACCGTATTACCCAATATATTTAATATTGTTTTTCTGGTTTTGTCACTGTACTACCCCCTAGGAAGGGTATGTATGATATTAATAATATTAGTAGCTTACTACTTCCTCATGAGCACCTAGCTGATGTTGTTATCATTGAATCTATGGCAATTTTCGTGTTATGGTAATATAGTAAAGCAAAAAAAAGTCAAAAGGACACTAATTATGAACCGCCTTCTGTTCATTAACTCTTAGAGAACATAATAAAGGTCATTTATGTGATAGACATTATTGATGTATATACACTATTTTGAGTGTAACTTGAACTTGGACAGTTGAACAGTCGTCTAAAACTAGAGAGCTTCTTTCGCGGTGGCAAGCACCGCCATCTAGTAATACAGAATCAAATAATTTCAATACACAAGATACATTATATAAGTACAGGTAGGCCTAGAGCTACAGCACAACTAAACAATGTGACTTAATATATTATACCTTAATATATTATATGCTATTTTGATGTTTTGTAACCAAGAACTGTGGTGCGTTAATATCTGCCTATAAATGTGGAATTGTTGTGGGACTTGTGGAAGATTTTACACCAGTATGGTATCCCTTTTTAATGTCTGATATTGATTTATTTGAACGTGCACAGAGGTACTTTAGCCGTAAATTATTCTTCCGTCTTGGATTACCGTATGTTGACTATTGTAAAAGGCTTGCACATTAAAACTTCACCCACTAGAAGATAAGCGTCACATTTTCGTGCGGGAAAATGGTATTTAGGAGTGATTGAAAACTATTTAATTTAGAATTTGATCAATTTTTTGAACTGGCAGTTCGGAATGGCCTACGGGGCGGGGCCACTGTAGAAAATACCAAATGCAATACTCCCGCTTACTGATAACAAACAAACTTTTTAAAAACGAACCATCCCCTTATGGAACTCATTACCCGGTCATATAGATGAGACTACTTCCCTGCAAATGTTTAGTTTAGTCGGAAAATTCTAGAGTTTGGTTTTCTTCCTTACTGCCATTTCAATCGCCAGTTATAGACGGACATATACTAATTGCCTACTGTATGTCAACTGATTATTTTTGTTTTTGGTTTCGTTGTTTTGGTTTTGGTTGGTTCTCATGCAGTGCCTATAATAATTATCAGCACTATTATTTATATTATTATCAATTATTATACATTAATACCTATAACAATCTGTCTTGGTTCCTGAACCACTGAGAGAGGTTCAGGTGGATTTGGGGGGGGGGGGGGGGGGGGGGGGTGGCGTTGATAAACCTCTCCCTCGGTTAAAACTTCCTCTGTGGGTTTCTTGAACGGCCGGCCGCGGGTTCCTCTGGAATAACCTGAGTAAATGAAGTTAAATAATAAGGTAATTAATAAGTAAAACCATCTTATAGTAAGTATAGTAATTAATATGATTATGTACGGGATTATTATAATTAAATTACCTGTAATAACAAAGGATGGCGTCTTCCCTGGTCCTGAAACACTTTATATTCGATTGCGAATGACTATTAATTATTGTAATGCGACCTACAAACTACCTACGGTAAGTAACACATAAGTATTGTTATTGAATGAAATGACTGGCTGCTTGCTGCCTTTGATTAAATAAAGCCAACTGAATGCAAACTGAAACTAGTAGGCTTGGCCTGATTGAGATGATTTGGTTACAACTGTCTTGTCTGGCCATGCCAATGAACTCTGTCTTTGATATATATTTAAGGTAACAAGGCAATGCATGAAAGCAGTCCCATAAGTTAATCTAAATAACTCATTAGCATAAGTTAATGAGAATGCAGATATTGCCAATTATGATTGATTATGATTATGTATGATCATTGATATTTCCAATTAAGTGAGGTATGTCTAAAGTTTTTATTTAGGTCCAGGCCAAGGCAACGGATGGCTCAGTAAATGGTTACTACTGTGCTACTACTAGCACTAGCGCATTATTTACAAGAGTACAATGGTGTATTTACAAAATAAATCACCTGTGAGCGATCAATTGTGAGCACATAACACAACCATGCAATGTTTGGTTATACAGATCATTTACAGAGGTGCAGGGTGGATCTCGGATTGAAGATGTGGGTAGTAGTACCTAAAACAACTTAATTGAAACAGCGTCTGCCATAGTCTACTATGTTAAAGACTTTTCTGAACGGCTCTTGCCCCGCCTACTTACTATGGTTACCATTGTGTATATGTAACATATGTGGTATAAGACCAGTCCACAGAAGTCATTTAATTAATTCGCGTCAACTAGTTGGCGCTTGACCTTGAACCACAACAGGTAAAACCCGTTATAGTAAGTGGTTGGGGTTGTAGACATTCGGTAAAGTCTTTAACATGATAGACTATGGCAGACGCAACAACTACAAAGGAAAATAAACGCTGACTACCACCAGACAACAATACTACAATTTTAAACCTATTGCTAAGCAACAATATGGGGCGAGCCGCGAAGTGAGCAAAGCCTTAGCATATGGGTACCACTAACGACCTGACTGTTGCCATCGTCTGTCGTCGTCATCTGTCACCGTCGTCGTAAATGTTTTGATCGCTAATAACTCGGTTATTCCTCGATGAAATTATAATAACTCGGTACATATGTAGTCCAACAAAACTTTAGAAAGAATCGGAAGTTTGGTAAAAAAACAAACAAACGCAACGAGTTTACAGTGGATACGAGTATCCATCTACCATAAATCAACAGTTACTCACACAGTTTCGAGTTTAGTTATACCTGTGAAGGTCGTTAGTATCCGTTTTAGGAAAATTATTTTAAGACAAAACACGATGAGCACAACGATGCTAATGAAGGAGAAGAGTATTGTAAAACTAAAATGTCATACTTATCTTAAATAGCCCTAGTTAGAAGGTTTACAAATGACAGTTAAAGTGAGGGAAAACTGAAATGGATATCTGTTTTACAACTAGTTTATCACAAATTGATAGCATCACCTTCACACATATATTTCCGGAAAGACGGCATTCGTATATTTAATATAGAGATTAGTACAGTATAATGTGCTTTCTAATAAAGGCTCTCGTGCTGGGTGAAGGCCTTACAAACGTGTACTTATTGTAATTAAATCCATCATCATCATGGACTACATACATACCAAGTTTCGTTTAATTTCATCAAGGAATAACCGAGTTATTAGCAATCAATAATTTATGGTGTGGGAAACCGCAGTAATCTGGTGTGATATCTGTTAAATTTTGTTTATTGGCTATGGTTTTCTTTATAATTGTTGAATTTGGTAATTATTATTATAATTGTTGAAATTATTACTACATTAATCTTGGGCAGGTTGTGTACGAGTCTGCTCAACCATTCTTGGTGGGCAGACGCATGTCGGTCGTCTTCCCCCAACGCAACGACTACTCTCCCAAGGTGTGCCGGGAGCACCCCAACATCGTGCAGTACGGGGACGGGACGCCACCTCATGGGTCCCCGTATTGCGATGATGTAGCGCTCCAACATTGTGTTTTATTATCACGATGGGTTTACCAGTAGCCGCTTCAGCCATTTCGTAAATAAACAATTTATTTTATGAAATTTAAACAATTACTGTAATTATAATTAAGTATGGGTAACTTTTTCAGTGATAATCTTGAAGATTGGCTGGTGTTCGAGTTTGTTCCTGCGTTTTAGGGGGACAAGCGCACGTCGGACGGATTTCACAATCAACAGCTATCCCAGGCTCTGCGGGGAGTAGCCCATCCTGTAGTAGAAGTAATGGAGGAAACCATGGCAATAAGGTGCGATATCACCATCGGGGGCCCCTACAAAAAAGCAAGCAAACAGTCGGCCGAAGCCGGAGGCGACCCGAAAGCTCCTCTTTCAAAGCTGCTATCCGAGGGTAGGGGTGGGCGCTACTCCTATCCCATGATTTGCTCCCAGTTATTTAACTGGTACTCATTTTATCGACCCCAGTGGATGAAAGGCTGAGTGGACCCTGGCAGGGCTGAACCTACAACCAATAGATTGAAGGCCCGGCGCTCTACCAACTGAGCTACCCCGCCTTCGGGGTAGCTCATACCATACCATGGCAATAGGCCTATTAATCGACGAATGAAAATTTATAGGCCTATACGCCGTTGTCATTGGCGTATTAGGCCTCCTAAGCCTAATGGGTTCGATGCATGGCCTACTACACACAGGCCATGACAAGGACTTTGCTGTGAAATTAGCGTAGGCTGACTTATTCTGGCGAAAGGCATACATCAAAGTAAAGTAAATTTTCTTCAGCCATTAGGCCAGGGTTTACGCACAAAGTCTGACGACTTATTTCCAGTGCTGTCCCCCCAGAACTTTACTCCCTAGAGGAAACTCCAGTACTCATTTAGACAGACATCTTACAAAGAGATAGCGATAACTCGGAAACTAATAAAAAAAAACGATCTCATTAAGCCGTTAAATTAAATTCACATTAAATTCAGATCTAGAAGGAATATAAAACAAAATTTTGAAATTTTTTCATCTGGTCGTCCTCGCTTTCAATGCCAAACTTAATCTTTAAGGCAGCTGCTGTTTCTTCTGAAAATACCTTGAGAGCTAACCCCACATCCTGTATCTCGATTGGTCGAGGGGAAACAGACTTCTTCGTTAGTGGAGACAACCTTACGATACCATCGCCAGAAGCCTGCAAACGAGTTAGAAGTTCCCACTTGGTAGTACGTACAACTTCTTCACCTGGTAGTTTATATTTAAGTTCTTGGGATGATTCGGTGTACCAATTATTACGGACACATTTCAGGATATGCACGGTATCGTTTGGAAGAAATAAATCTTCATTTTCATAAACACCAGAATAGGGTTCATCGCTGTTATTGGAATAGAATTTCAGACATTTCCTATTCACTTTATTATTATCCATAACTATAGCTGGCGGTATAGCACCAATCCCAATTATCTGTTGCAGGACATACGTAATTTTTTTCAATAAGTAAATCTGAATCTAATCCTGATACAGCATGGATCTTGAAAACAAATTTTAATGGAGTATAGTAAGCCATAATCATAATCGCCAGGACAGTCTGTGCAGCGCCATCTTTATTTTCAGATTGTCCATAAACTGTGCCGCCTGTATACTGGAAGCCTGGTTTTACAAATACCTCGTCGGCAACCACAATAACTTCCTTTTTTCCCGCTTCCAGGCAATTTAATTGTGATGTTAAGAAATCTGTGTCACTCACTTTATTGGTATCACTGGTATAACGTTGCAGCTGTCTTATAGATGGCAATGTCATAACACCCAAAAGTTCAGCGTAAACTGAGCGAGATTTCGCAAATACTGACATCCCCAAAGTTACATCCTTAAGTGAAAATGGATCGCGAACTGGTTTATTCAAGTTAGAAATCTGTTGAGATATGAATGTGCATTTTGATTCAGTTTTTCCAATTGGTGTAAAGTTAATTACATGCTAAACTTGTAAACTGAACCCTCCTGGGTTTTAGATCTCAAAACGATTTCATCGACCAGTTCCTGAATAGAAAACAGTTACGTAAAATTGCATTGTTCTTTTAACAATCGATTATATATGTCACTGTAAATAAGCGCATCTTGTTCCAAGAATGCTTCCAGTTCATCGGGTATTAAGTTTCGAACTGAAGGAAGAGCGACTGCGGCAGATTCAAGAGGAGGAGTGTTTGGAGATGGCAAAGAAGACGGTACTGATTCGAATATGCTGGGTGCGATGATGGTAACATGGGCACCACGAACAAAACCCGAATCCATGCACTTCGCTCCACTTCATCGTTTGGGAAGCTAAACACCTTCACTGCGGGTACCGGTACTTCCGACTTTAGGCGAGGCCTATCATAGTTTGAATTGCATCCAAAGACGCAGCATTCATAAGGCATCTATTAAGTTGTTAAGGAATTATTACCGGTAAATAAGCAATTAAAAACAATAGACTTATTGCCAAGCAAATACGTATGATAACAGGCCTAACAGCCAAATTAAAAGATCATTTAGATTTTAGACTTATTGCTTTATTGCAGTATTGATTAGTGCAAAACCATGTCACAGGCGGTCGAGGTCGTCCCCCCTCTTCCGAAGCAACACAATAAGAGTGGCAGGGGAGGGGACACAGGTATTGTATACTGTATACAGGTATATGCCTACCGGTAATACAGTAATACAGGTATAAGATACAACACTACAACAAAACTACCAGACCTACAGTGGTTACTGTCTGACAGTGTAAGTCCAACAAGTCAGCCTACGCTAATTTCACAGCAAAGTCCTTGTCATGGCCTGTGTGTAGTAGGCCATGGTTCGATGGCACCCCCTCGAGGTTCCCACTGGAAGGTTTGGGGAACCCTACCAGAAACCGGTATTTGTAGGATGGGGTCTATATCACTTGCTACAGTCAGAGGGTTTTGATTGGTTATTGTGATCACATCCATACCTCCACAGGTAGCCCCTATTTCCATGGTTTCCCCACTCCCTTCTGCTTTCTAACAAATTTAGAACATTTCTACCCCTCTTTCTTCCCTACAATTTCCACAACATGAAATATTTTCATTAGTTGAACTTCTAATTCTTCTAAATCATTTGTATCTATCGAATTATTTACAGTTCCCGAATCTATTGATTCATTGAAATCCTGAACTTTCATTTTGCTAACCTCGCCTTGCCTTCTCCGATTGAATATGATTCAATAAGACAGTACAATCTCACTAAGGACCCCCCATTGTTCTTTACAATTTGAATGACCCGAACCCATGTTGCCCATATGGATGCCAATGTTACGCTGCAGATAATCGCAAAATTCACAACATCGCTTATAACTGGTAAATTATCATCTGTGTTGCATTTACGATCATATATTGTTCTGAGTGCGTGGGCTGATACGAAGTCAGACCAGCGTAAATCACAAAGATGAAGGAAATTGTCTGTAATGTTGAGAAGTTGGCTATCATTATGTTCTATTGCGGTACCTTTTAATAACGTAGCGCATTTCTTCACAGCATGTCCAATCTTCAATGCGAGCGATGGGTTACTTAGAGACAGTGTGTCACTATCAAAGCCTGCAATCTACCAGCAACACTGGTAGAGGAGCTGTAATCGTAGCCAACAATCTCATCGATGCAATTAGCCAGTTCATAAAATGTTAGTTTTTAGCCCTCATGCATGATATTGTGGATTTTCAAGGTCCTGTATATATATCCGAATTGTCAATGCTGTAGGTTTCAACATTGGCTGCCAGTATATATAAAAGAGTTGGTAGTAAAAGTAGAACCACCACAACTAAACCAATGATTATAGAAAAGGCTCAGAGGTGTGTATAGGTATGGTATAGGTTATTCTCCTATAAATATATAATATAAAATATATATATATATATAAATAAATTAAATAAATAAATATATAAATATGAGGCCAACCCATATAAACATGTATAAGTATAATTGGAATCCCCCCGCCCCCTACTCTTTTACTACCTAGTAGTAGTAGTAGTAGTAGTGTTATTATTATAAACAGAAATACTGATATAATAATAGGTCTTATATATATATCATAGCAGCTGAACTGGCCAGACAAAGTGATAGGCATGGATTATGGGTTAGTAGTAGTAGTGTTATTATTATAAACAGAAATACTGATATAATAATAGGTCTTATATATATATCATAGCAGCTGAACTGGCCAGACAAAGTGATAGGCAGTGATTATGGGTCAGTGAGTGTTAAACTATTCACCAAGGACTTCAAAGGAGTTTTGGGTGTTCGTATTAGATTGAATGGACAGATTACGTTTACCTGTAGCGTTTGAGCACTGCTGCTTCGCGTGTGCCTTTTTTGTTTTTTTTTTCGGCAAGAAGCTAAGGATTTCTCATCCAGGCCTGTATTGCACGTGTCGTCAAAGTCTCCTTTATTCCTGATATGTTGGGGTTGAGTTAGGCATGAGTTTAATGTAAATATCTCCATTGCGTGAATAGAGGGAAAATATCTCGTCATCATCCCTCCTTTTCATTAACTGGCGTAATACGGAACAGTATTTGAATTATTTGAAAGGGCGTTGTTTCGTGTTTGGTGACCAAAAAACGTAATAAATCGGTTGAGACCGTGTGGTGGTGACGCCATTGCGCTTCATCCAAATGCAATGGAAAACGTCCATGGATGGAGGAGAAATATCAAGTTTACATCTTTCACTATACGACTGATGACAACGACATTTTAAATCAGTTACTGGTTTATACCGAATGGGTAACTTCCTGGTAGGTAAATGATAGGTTTTCTCACTATTCCCGAGATGTTAAGGTTAAAATTTTTCTTTCTGTATGCAAGTTTATTGAATTCCACTGTGGGCTCGAAGTACCTATTCCATCGCAACATACAATAAATTTTTTGTGGCCTAGTAATTAGAAAATTTTTTCGTTATCAGTACAATTACAGTGTATCATACATGTGTGGTGCACTGATACTTCGAATACTTGTCCATGTCCTTCACAGTGTGTGAATGTCGCAATTGCGTCGTGTAAACTTGTCGAAGAACAGTATTGTTCAGTGTGTGACCTGGACAATCCTTAGGACATAGTAATCTTTACCCTGGTGCACTATGACAATATATGGAGAACTGTTGGAGCAAATGAGATGGAATCAAAGCTGTTTTGGAAGCAAGCAAACAGTCGGCCGAGGCTGGAGGGGAGGCGACCCGAAGGCTCCTCTTTCGATAGCTGCTACCCGAGGGTAGGGGTGGGCACTACTCCTATCCCAAGATTTGCTCCCAGTAATTTACTGGTACTCTATTTATCGACCCCAGATTGAGTGGATGAAAGGCTAGGCGGACCTTGGCGTGGCTGAACCTACATCCATTAGATTGCAGACTCAACTGAGCTACCTAACTGTTAATTTTGAAGCAGGCAGTATTGTTTAGTATTCGGATTGTAATTTATTTTGGATTGCGACACTGTCCATGGATGCTGCTTGTTAATGTTTTTAGAGTGCTGCATTTCGTTGTCCATCTTAGATTTCGACCTTGTGCCCAGATAAGAAAACAACGTAATAATACAAATATGTTGGGGTTGTTGGGGGCGCTAGTGGGGGGTATACATGATATCAAAAAATACGAAACGTAATTCTAACTACATTTAATTCAATTGGTGGGTGGGCATGGGGGTGGGCGCACCTTACCATGTTATATGAGTACACACATTGGAGGGTGGGTGGGCTGATATATATAGTTAATGGGGTGGCTTGGGAGGGCCATCGGCCGTATTTATGTATATTGTGATAACTTATGGATGGTAGTTTGGGTTGATTTGAATCGGAACCTACGAATTAGTTGTGAGTTGTGGTTTCAAGTTGATGTTCTATGGGACTTTCAGATTCTTGGTAATATCTTCAATTCAATTAGCAATTATTATTATTAATTCCCAAAAAAAACAAATCCAGAACAATACAAAAAACATTTTACAGAAACAATCCTGGAGGTGACGATCCACCAGGATGATGAGGTGTTGGAAGTTGGGCCTGGTGAACCCAACAATACGCCACTACCGGATGAGACAACCTGCGAAGATCATGCAAACATTGGGTGGGCCAAACCCGATCGAACACAACACGGGGAGGATCCGGGATCGACAATGAGTTTGATGATGATGGCTTCAGTGCAAGGAGGATGAGGACGTCGATGGGGAACGCAATCGCAGCCATGATAGGAACCCTCAAGGAGATAGAACAACTCGGAAGGAACTACGGCCGTAAGTTGAGAGATGTGGAAGAAGCTAATAGAATGGGTAACATTAGTTCAAATCTATTAAATACTTTTTATATTACAATCCTATATTTCAAACATTTAAGTAAGATGGATGAATCAGAAAGGGTTTAACAATTAGCCACCAGGTTGGTGGAAGGTATTAGAACTCTTAGTACTAAGAGGTTAATTTTACATGACGTTGTAGTAGTTGTAGTGATCTCCTTATGTAGTTCGGTCGGAACTAGCCAAAATGGGGAGCGGGAAGTCGATGACACGCTTCCAGAGGAAGTAAACCCTGAGAACTCTGTGTCATCCATCGGCAGGTTCAAGCAAGGCCAGAGGTGCGTGTAGTGGTTTATAATTAAAATCCATTACGCCATCTATAGTAAGACAGGCCACGAATATAAGCACGAGGTATGTATTGGATGTAACCAAAACAGAAGAGCAGGATGATGCTATGTGTGAGATTTAGGAGTGCATTGGAGACTGGAGACAGCGCATCCAGGAATGATTTTCTTTCTTCTGGCTTATTGATTATTGATTTTTTCATACTATAGTTAGGTGTGATTCTGCTGCTGATTCAAAAGCTTCCAATATTCGCAATGAGTATTGTTCAATATATATACGATGTTAGATCAAGAACCCCTAGTCATCAAGAACTACAGAAATTATTTTATTATCTAGAAAACAGTACTATGATTTGAAGTATTCCATATTAAAGAAAGTAACACAGCTTGGCTAAGGGGCTTTTTCTTTTTTTTTTATATTTATTCATATTATTTTTATTATATTTTTGTGAAATCAAAAACAATTATTACACAATTTATCCCAAAATTATATGATATCTCCAATGGGACACCATAGTGCTGGTCTTGGAATCTATTGGTTGTAGGTTTAACCACAGGGTCCACTCAGCCTTACATCCACTGGAGTCGATAAAAGTCCAGTTAAATTACTGGGAGTAAAATAAATAAAAATTAGAAGTAGCTCCCACAAGTATCAGAAAGTAGCAGCTATCGAAAGAGGAGCCTTGGTGCATCAGCAGTACTGGCTTCAGAGTAGCATACGATTAAGACAACCTTCCAAAACTACTACGCCATTGCACAGGCACAAGAAAATTAAAGTAAAGTAAATTAAATTTATCAGCGAATAATACAAAACACCGAATGCAGCCAGAAGTCTCCTCTACTCCCCTCTTAGAAGTTCTCATTTTCTTTACTTTACATTCACAATATATGTGAGTTTCCTATTACAGCTATGTTGACTGAAGCTAGTTGAAAAACATGTTCCTTTTATGACATACAATGAATGGGCACTGGGCCAGTTTACTAAACAGGCTCTTTTTTAATGGGAATTAATGCATTGAATATCAATCTCAAAAGGTTGTAGTTGTCTCGGTAACGAATGGATTCAATTGTAGTTGGATAACAGTGGCAGGCAAAGGGAGGGGAGGATTTTGTGATTGGCTGGTTTGAAGAAGGATTGTTGGCCTAATGCATATAACTGATATATAAGCAGTCACTCGGGATTCATACATATAGATTTCGACTTGTTATGTCCCATGATTGTATACTATAATCCAATGTCAGGTACCCTAATCGTTAATAGGTTAAGATGTTTTTAAGTGTTTTTGCAACTTCATAAATTTATTTTTATTCTGTTAGTTAATTAATAATAAAACGAATGGGCTGTATTAATACTATGATTTTTGTAATTATTTTAACTTTGCAATGTAGTTTAACATTGTTGGCCTGGCCGATTTTTAAAATTTTCTACATTTATTTTTCATCCTTCAACATGCAGTTAAAAGTTGTCCATTTTAGTACTAAAACGTTGGTGGAGGATTTAAATTTCGAAATATAATCTAAATAATTTGAATTATATTCTTTTGCAGATTTCGAAGTTGAAATCTGTTTTAATTTCAATCTGGAGGGAAATTACCGAATATCTCAGATAATATTTTGCTCGCTATTCAGTAAATTAAAAATGCTTTTATTTTGTTGTTGACCTTGTTTTAGAATTATATTATTTAGCTTGGGTTTTAGTATGAAACTTTTTTACGAAAAAGAGGGAGTAACCTAATACTAATTCGCAATTTTTATTGTATTCTACTTTATCTTTCTAATATCACATAAAAGTCTATCATAAAAAAATTAGCCAATCACTTTCAATTCCATGCTTTTTTCCTTAGCAACATCTACTTAAACAGTTATTATGGGACAAGGTTTATTTACCTCAAACAACAGTTATTACAAGTGTTCTCCCAACAGGGCTTCTTCAGGCAATATAAGAATTTATTTACAGAGATTGCACTACTAACCTAAATATGTTTGTACTGACTCTGCACCACTAGAAGGTGGCTAGACTTAATTAATAACGTTAACCACCAGTCTCCCTCTAATGTTTTATATTTACAATGACATTTAATTAAATCTTGGTGCTTAACGATATTTAATAATTTAACAGGACCATTAGTATCCATTATAATTAGCGTATAGCCAGTCAGTACAAAGCACTCTAGTAGTAGAAGTGCGGAGTCAGAAGCCAAAGCCCAAACCTTCTTAGTTTAGTAGTGCAATCTCTGTAAATTTCTAGGTTCTATTATTACCTTAAGCACTGTTTGGTCTTAAACCCAGTCCCATAATTACTGCTCAAAATTGTATTGTAGTTGAGTTGTTCAAGCTATGTGATGATAAAATACTTCAATGTGTTGAAACCAATGTATTCATATAATGATTTAAATTAAGATATTAAAAACTTGCAACATAACTTTATATTCGACCTTTAACAACTGCCTATTATTTTATTTGATATTTATTTAATATCGCAATGATGCCATAGAATTTCTGAAGGATAAATGTCTGGGAGTAACGGAGGTACGAATGTTAACCGCGATGTGGCAACGGCTAATGGAGTTTTACACAACCGAGCCAACCAACTCCCAAAATCTCTCCGGACTAACCTAGAGATACTCACTGTAGACAATTGTCGTTTTCTTCTTCTCTTTATTGTTTTAGTATCTTACGTACTCATTGGGGCGCTTATATTCGGTGCCTTGGAACGTGGACATTCCTTGAATGAAATTAAGATTTATAAACTTAACAGAGCCGAATTTATAAAACGACATCCGACAATGAATGACTCGGAACTCGATCAGTTCTTAAAGGTATTTCAAAGAGCCGAAAGTTTCGGTCTCATTTCACATATAAGTTCCAAACGGGAACGGTGGGACTTCTCAGGATCATTCTACTTTGTATCAACCGTTGTTTCTACAATTGGTAAGTATTTTGTAGATTAATGTGTGAGTATATAGAAGATTTCATATTTGCAATGGGCTATTAATTGTAGAGTTTAAGAAACATTAACAACTATAGAAATATAGTAGTTCCCATTGAAACACTTAAAGTATTTCTGTTAGTATAACATTCTTACATATAACAACAACTTTTGGCACATGGTAATTGAACTCTCACACAAACTTCCATGGATTTTTTATTTGTTTCTGTAGAAAATTTACCATCCTGTAAATAGACTATATTACCAACAATAGTTTTAACAGCAATAATAATAATAATAAGTAAGAAAATTATCTAAAAGTACTATACTTAGTACTGCACACCAGTATGTATTGTTATACAACTTTGTGTCTTACGGTAACAGTACAGTACATTGTGATGGTGACAGCAGCCACCACTCGCAAAATGACGCTTATTCCAACCTTCAGCCTAGCACTCTGCTGCCTTGTGCAATCTATCTGTATAAAAATCACCAAGTTAAAGGAATAAAATTTAAAATTTATTTTTATTATTATTAATTAATACGGCATTATTTTACCCTTTAGGTTTTGGAATGACTATACCATTGACAACCACTAGCAAGATTATTCTAATTTTCTATGGAGTATTCGGTTGTTCTGCAGCCATTCTTTTCTTCAATGTATTTCTAGAACGCACAATCAGTTTATTTGCCTTTATTGGGAGAGCTCATTACGAGTTCTCATTGCGGCGTAGACAGATGGACCAAAATTACAGAAGTGGAAAGCAATTGGAGTCTTGGAAACCATCTGTCTATTGGGTGATGTTATATCTTTCAGTGGCTGTTGTAATCATAGCAACTAGCGCATCGCTTCTCTATCATCAAATAGAAGGATGGACTTACATAGATTCTATTTACTTTTGCTTTGTTGCTTTCACAACAATCGGGTTTGGGGATTTTGTTCCTTCCCAGGTCGCCCCCGAAGACTATACGAACAAAATAAACCCCTATCTATACAGGTTCCTTAACAGTTTCCTGTTGGTACTCGGAGTCTGCACGACATACTCCTTAATGAATGTGATCTCCATCATAATCAAGCAGTTTCTCAACTCCATCATCCATCGGTGCCAGAGACTCCACCGACGGAGACTGCTGCCTCAAATCAGACCTGAGGTGATTGGAAGTTCGAATCGCCCAGGATCACCAAGACCCATCAGAGAGGACATGAGGAGATCCAATGCGGCCAACATTAGCGTTGACTCAGAAACAGAACATATCCGACGAGTTTCAGGGGAAATGATTGCAATGCCTGACATGTTTACTGGAAATAGAGTGAGTTTAGCAGTTATGCAAAAGGAACTACAGGATGCAGCTCGGAGAACTGGACAATTCCGAGGCACAGGTGGACTGGGACAAAGTGTAGGTGGGGTAGCTATGCTTAATAATATACTGCACCATTCAGAGTGACAAGCTTTATAGAATCATTTAGTTTAAAAAGTGTTTAATCTTGAAACATTTAATGATCTTTCAAATCTAAACAGTCTATCAATATCTACTTTTTTTTCCATGAGCTGTAATCTTCGGGTCATTATAGCTATTATGATACATTTACATTTTTAGCAACACACGTTTTTGCAACATTATAAGTTTATGTGACAACCCCAAAACTTGGTGAAATACCAGAAGTGGTTCTGTACAAACAGATATAAAAAAGGATGCTAAATTTATGTTACAATTTTAGAAAAATTGGAACTAACTTACAATATTTTAGAAAAATAAATTGTTGCTGCATATCGCCTTCGTAACTAAATCCTACATTTGTTTGTATTTTATTACATTACGTCAACTTATCAGCGATAGGCCTATGGTGTTAAATCCTTGCAACAATGCAAAATACCACTTTCAACATTATACAGCAGTGGCCTGTAGGTTGAGATGCTGAAATTAGTCAATAACATAGAAACAATCTATTTCTGAAAAACATCTTGAATAATATTTGTCATATTTCTGGAAAGGGGTACTAGAACTCAAACTTACTACTAGTACACTATAAGCATTATTGGTGATAAGCCTTCTATGCTAAGTGTAAGAAACGAAAGTTAAGCTAAGTTGTTTAACTCTACAAGACTACGTGAATTTCATAAATATTTTTAAGATTACAATATTTAATTAAAGTGATTAAAGTGATTAATTGCGTCCATAACCCCGACAAATTTAAATAATGTAACACAATTTGTACATCATGATAAAAAATAAGGCACTATTCAACGTTAAAGAAATTTGTTTAGTTATGCAAACCTATGTCCTTCCGCTCTCTTTGTACATAAATACACTTTAAATCTTATTACTGAAAAGTAGTACTTATTACACAATTATGTAGATAGTTGCACTAGAAAGCTCCGTGGTCTATTTTTTAATCACAATATGTTTCATGTCGTGCTTGTATAAATTGTTCGTATTGTTCGTATTCGAAGTGTCGTGCTGATAAATACAGTTCTGAGTTGCTCACATTGGTGGCAAACATATATATTATATAGCTTGGACAAAGAGACAGAAAATATTTATATATATATATATACAGTATAAATTAATAAAATTAAATAATAATAATTTTAAATTGTGCTTATATTGTTATTAATTTATGTAATTTATAATAAATAGTTGGTTTTCAACACTTGAAAAAGATATACATATCGAAAGCTAGTGATAAAGTAATATATTAATTTTTTTCTCAGGTCGATCTAGGTTTATTTAAAATAATATTTTATTTATTTATTATTTTATGCTTACAAATATATATACACTAAACCGGATCCCTTATCCCACGGCGGTTTCTTATATATTGAAGTAATATATCTTCTTAATATAATATATACAGTACATATATAGATTTTTTGTTATTGATGTACACAATGAGAAAACTGTTTGTTATTTAATTTTTTTACATTATTGATAATAAATACGGGGGTGGGCCTCTTTTTCCGGGCCCATTAGAAACGTGGGAGAAACACCGTGGGATCTCCTTTCGGACCCCTCTGTAAATAAACTCAACCAAATGAAGTTTCTTACATGGATGAGGAGAAGGATAGATGGATAGGATCTTTCTTATAATGCCCCTCTTACTACAGAATAAGTTGATGCTGAGATTAAATTAACCCTTTTGTTTGGGCCCCCTGGACTGACAACAAAATTCAGAAGTGCCGAAATGACCTTCATAAGGCGCAGAAAGAGTCCCGACTCAAACAGACTACAGCGGCCAAGAATGCAGTTAAAGCTGCATCTAGGTCCCTGAACAGGCAGTACTCTGTTAATCTACAGGAGCTAATAAACCAACAGGTTGATGCCATCAATGATGCTGACGACAGCAGGCAATCATCCCAGGCATGGAAATCGATCAATCTGCTTACTGGGCGGAAAAGCCAACCAACCATCAAGGTTAAGGCTGAATCACCAGCCGATCGCCTCAATGGTTGGAAAGCCCACTTTGAAAAGCTCCTCAATAATGACAGGGTATTGCCTGATAACTTTATAGAAGTAAAAGTGTCTGAATCTGTACTCCCAGATATTCCCATTGGCGATATCTCCTTTGCAGAAGTGAAGGCTGCAGCAAAGAGCATTAAGACCAATCGTGCCAGTGGAGTAGATGGTGTTCCCCCTGAGGTCTTTAAAATACCTGAGTGTTTAAAGCTCATCTATCCCATCATAGTAGACATGTACCGTAAAACAAGAGTCCCACAAGAAATGAAAACAAATAAGTTGGTGCCAGTTCCCAAGAAGGGCAACCTAACACTCTATGGTTCTTTTCGGGGAATCTCATTGATCTCGATTGCTGCAAAACTATACAATAGAATTCTATTAAATCGCATCAGGGATCCCATTGAGAGACTGCTACGTGGAAATCAGAATGGGTTCCGTAAAGGTCGTGGGACCATGGAGCCCATTTTGGCACTTAGAAGGATAATTGAAGAGTTATCAAAAAAGAAAGACAGGCATCTGGCTGTTATCTTTGTTGACTTCTTCAAGGCCTTTGATTCAGTCTCTCGCTCACGTATGTTCAGCATACTTTCATTATATGGGATTCCTGATGAAATTATTGCAGCAATCAGATCAGTATACGATGGTTCGACAACATTTGTGTCTACTGTTGACGGTGACACAGAACCATTTGAAGTGTTATGGGGCGTCCTCCAAGGAGACACACTTGCACCATTCTTGTTCATTATTGTGGTTGACTATGTTCTACGCATGTCCTTAGATCATCATAATGATGATGGGGTGATGATAACTCCACCTACTGGCTCCAGAAGTCGAGGAAATCCTGCCAAGTACCTAACTGATCTAGACTTTGCTGATGACTTAGGAGTACTCTCAGAATCATTAGAGGGAGCCCAGCGGCTCCTCAGCTCATTAGAACATGCTGCTTCTAGTGTTGGTCTTTTTATTAACTCCAGAAAGACCAAAATTCTGACAGTTAACTTTGAAAGTCCTCAGCAAGTCTCTGATCGGATGAGCATAAGCTCAAAGGATGGTATGCTTGAGCATGTGGACGACTTCTGTTACCTGGGATCATGGATCCGGAAGTCAGGTGAGGACCTTCGAATACGTAAGGGAAAGGCATGGGCAGCCTTGAATAGGCTTTCCAGGATTTGGAAGTCACCTAGAATTAATCGGAAACTTAAGGTCCGATTATTTAGAGCAGCAGTAGTTCCAGTACTCCTCTACGGGAGTCCATGCTGGGCTCTAACTGCTGAGGACACCAAATCTCTGGATGGCACATTCACAAGAATGCTACGCCGGGTACATTGTGTCAAGTACAATGCACACATCTCCAACCAGACACTATATAACATTGGAGGTGTCTCATTGGTTCCCCCAAGCTTGACACTAGAACAAAATCGCCTCCGCTTTGCAGGACATTGCTTTCGCCGTGAGGACCAGCCAGTGCATAATCTTGTACTTTGGCAGCCTCATGGAGTGAATAAGCATGGTGGACAGCCCATGACTTTCTTGAGACGCATCTTAAAGGACACTGGCCTTAAAGATGCGGATGATCTAGCAAATGTCATGGGTGATAGGGAGTTGTGGCGGTGCAATTTTGTTGACAAGCCGGCACAGCATTCTTAAAAATGCAGCTGCAATGCAGCATGCCGATCCTAGTAGTTTGTTTGTACGTAGATTTTCACTAGTCTGAATTCGACCAGAAAAATTTTTTCGAAAAAATGTAATGGGGTGGTTATATTGCAGCACCAAAATTACATGTAGTGAACAAATTTCATAAAATTTGAAAGTTACAATTTTCGGCTAATTGATTTTCAATACAGGTTTTCTGTGGCGCAAAATCCATTGGAACATAATTAAAACAATCTGATTAAGATAAAAGGCTGTTTTAGTCCTCTACGTAGGCAAAAAAAATGAAAAAAAACAAGTAACCATCAGTTTTCAGTTGTACACAAAATTTCTAATTTCACAGTTTCAGGTTTTCTGAGGCGCTGATTCTAATGGAGTACATTTCTAATTTGCCAGATCATTGCTACTCGTATTTTTCGGCATAATATGTCAAATTTTAGTACTGGCACCAAAAGGTACAAGTTTAGGATGTCCAGTGCGGTTTTTATTGATTCCATCGGATTCAGGACCCTCATAAGCCCATATAACGCAAGAAACAAGATGATACTATATTTTGATCGATTGCAGCAATCAGATCAGTATACGATGGTTCGACAACATTTCTGTCTACTGTTGACGGTGACAACAGAACCATTTGAAGTGTTATGGGGCGTCCTCCAGGGAGACACACTTGCACCATTCTTGTTCATAATTGTTGTTGACTATGTTCTACGCATGTCTTTAGATCATCATAATGATGATGGGGTGATGATAACTCCACCTACTGGCTCCAGAAGTCGAGGAAATCCTGCCAAGTACCTAACTGATCTAGACTTTGCTGATGACTTAGGAGTACTCTCAGAATCACTAGAGGGAGCCCAACGGCTCCTCAGCTTATTAGAACATGCTGCTTCTAGTGTTGGTCTTTTTATTAACTCCAGAAAGAACAAAATTTTGACAGTTAAGTTTGAAAGTCTCTCAGCAAGTCTCTGATCGGATGAGCATAACCTCAAAAGATGGTATGCTTGAGCATGTGGATGACTTCTGTTACCTGGGATCATGGATCCGGAAGTCAGGTGTGGACCTTCGAATATGTAAGGGAAAGGCATGGGCAGCCTTGAATAGGCTTTCCAGGATTTGGAAGTCTCCGAGAATTAATCGGAAACTTAAGGTCCGATTATTTAGAGCTGCAGTAGTTCCAGTACTCCTCCATGGGAGTCCATGCTGGGCTCTAACTGCTGAGGACACCAAATCTCTGGATGGCACATTCACAAGAATGCTACGCCGGGTTCATTGTGTCAAGTACAATGCACACATCTCCAACCAGACACTATATATATAACATTGGAGGTGTCTCATTGGTTCCCCCAAGCTTGACACTAGAACAAAATCGCCTCCGCTTTGCAGGACATTGCTTTCGCCGAGAGGACCAGCCTGTGCATAATCTTGTACTTTGGCAGCCTCATGGAATTAATAAGCATGGTGGACAGCCCATGACTTTCTTGAGACGCATCTTAAAGGACACTGGCCTTGAAGATGCGGATGATCTAGCAAATGTCATGGGTGATGGGGAGTTGTGGCGGTGCAATTTTGTCGATAAGCCGGCACATCATTC
>JAUCBJ010008958.1:0-20980 GCA_032718475.1 Nemertoderma westbladi | reverse complement strand
TACATATATATAATTTGAGTGTCTGTTTCTATTTATGACACTGTCGAAATCTATAAAAAAGTAACAGGGGGCGAAGGGGAGAGTTGACTTTACACAATTCCTATCTCGGTAAATTAATCTCTCGTCTAGGTGAATTAATATCTCATCCAAAAAACTATATGTTTATTACCAATTGTTGGAAAGATGCAGGTTTCAGTGGCATGTGTTATTCTAGCCGAAACACGCAACACCGGGGACAACCCGAAGGCTCCTCTCTCTTATAGCTGTTACCTCTGTAAGGCAGTGAGGCCGCCACACTAACTCCCAACGTTGAACTATCCAAACCTTATCCATTCCATTATCTTATCCTGGAGCAGCCAGGTGCCTATTATACCGCTGGGGGTTGTCCAAAGTACAAACATATAAATTATCTTACTGCACCTGACAGGGGGGAAGCTGGACGCAAATCCAATCTCGGCGAATTAATATCCCGCCACAATGTTAAATTCTCAATTATGGAAAGGAGCAGGTTAAAGTATCACGTTATTTTAAGCAAACAATAAACTAAACACAATAGAACAGTTTTATTTTTGAGAGTAATCAGCTGTTATTAATCAGCGTCCAATTTCCCCTGGAGAAGGGTGAATTTTTATTGCGTCTAGTTCCCCCCCCCCCCCCCCCCCCCCCCTAATGATAATGCCTTTATTCGTAATCACAAACACTATTGAGAAAGGCGCGGAAATCATTACAGTAGTGAAGAAATGTTACAGAATACTAACCCAAATTTGATTTCACAACAAACAAACATTGCTTAAAGTCGTAGTAACATCTGTTTTGTATCCCGCCGACGCCCCAAACATTGCTTAAAGTCGTAGTAACATCTGTTTTGTATCCCGCCGACGCCCCAAACATTGCTTAAAGTCGTAGTAACATCTGTTTTGTATCCCGCCGACGCCCCAGACTTTCATTTATTTCAGTTAATACTTTTTCATGTAGATTATTTATGGGTATTTGGCGCCCCGTTTGTTTTCCAGTCGGTTTCTTATCCAGTAAACTTAACCCGAGTTACTTCAAAATTCAAATAAAGACTTTCAATTATTGAAATAATGAATAATTTTTGGCAGATTTTCTTAATTATGTCATATGTAAGGTTGTATGTGACCTCTTTTCTAAAAATATTTGTAAATAATACATATGTGAATGTGTCATTCGTCAAATAGTCAGAAATATAAAACAGAATACAATCTAATGATCCGCAAATATTAGGCCTATATAAGTAATACTCTACATCTATGAATGACAGCTCTGCTATGGCCGTTAGTTATAATAACACTTGTCATTGGAATATTAATATATAAGCAATTTGTGACTGGCTTTTAATATAAGTAAGTTTGTACTTGTCAAGGAACTTTCTACTTTTCTGTGCTATAATGGCCAGTGAATATGGAGGTTCACAGTTGGAATCTAAACAATATATCAGACTCACATATTCAGTAATAGTATTTGGGTTGATAATATTTCCTCCTCTCTAGGCCTATTATAATAATATTTGTGTACTTTGTATATTTTCTCATTTTGTTCTGATCTTTTATAAAGTATTGCTTTTTATTTAGGAAGTTCCGTTATAGTTTATTATGAATTATAGAAATTAGCTTATAATATTTTTCCTTTTTAAAGTTTCTAGAAATCTATAAATCGTGGGAATATACATTTTTTTCTAGACCGTGTAAATAATTTGAAGGTCATACAAAAGAAATATTTTATTTTATATAATTAAGACTCCCAACTAATTAATTATATCGGTCTAATAGTGGGTTCGCTTAAGGTGAAAATGGTTAATTGCCGGACAAAATCATGAAACTGTTACTATATATGTATAAAAATGTGTAGATTAATCTGAGTCTGTGTACCAAAAGAATTGACTACTTCCCTAGCAACAGGGTGACTTTTTCATAGCAACCGGGTAAAATTGGTCGTTTCTGTTATTTCAACTCGTCATAAACAAAAATTACGATTATATAACTGGGTTGGTTTAAAAATATTAGTCTGTACACGTTTCCATAGCAACAAAGGAGACCTTTCCCTAGCAACCTCTCTATATTTAATGAAATTATGATTGAAACTTGGGGTAATCAACATGTCTAGCAATATAAGATGTTGTTAGTAGTATATTGGAGCTGCGATGCACGTTTCCATAGAAACAAAATGTGATATCCATCTTTAAAAACTATTGCACTTTTGGCTTTATGAGGTTAATGTGTTTTATACATCAAATACACAGCCACAAGACTGTAAATTAAAATGATTTAGTATTATACTTATACAATAATTTATTTTAATTATACGAATTATATGTGTGATTGATATACAGTAGGCAAATGTCTAACAATCTATAAAAAGTACTTCACAAGCAATTTTTACAATTTCGCCTTCAAGGTGCAGATTTATTAAGGTTTTAGATCAGTCATAAAGGCACACAAAGGTGGGCCGCCACAAGTCTGAATAATTGAATTGTTTGTTTTAATTCCTGTAGGTAGTTAGTTAGTACAATTAGTAGGTACCTGTACTTAATCACTGAAATCAATAAATAAACAGTAAAAGAGACTAATTATTTGTAGAGTAAAATACAATCGCAATTATATATTTATTAAATAAAACATTTGGTTTATAAAATATTTTGGGTAAAATCAAACATTCGCATAAAAATTGAAATAAAAAGTTACTAGTTACAAAAAGTTAAAAAGTTACCCACTACCATCTATATTGCTATACAGGTTGATTATCCCAAGTTTCAATCAGAATTTCAGGCAGTTACTAGGGAAAGGTCACTTGTTGCTAAGGAAACGTGTATCAGAACCGATGTCACTACTAACAATCTTATATTCCTAGACATCAAATTTCAATCGAAATTTGAATCATAATTACATTAATATACAGCGGTTGCTAGGGATAAGTCACCTTGTTGCTATGGAAACATGTACACGACTTATATTTTTAAACCAACCCAGTAATATAATCGTAATTTTTCTATATGGCGAGTTTCAATAACAGATACGACCAAAAGTATCCGGTTGCTATAAAAAAATTAATCCTGTTGCTAGGGAAGTAGTCAATTCTTTTGGTACACATTTTTTTACATATATAGTCACATTTTCATGCTTTTTTGTCCGGCAATTAACGATTTTGCTATATTTTAGCCTTAAGCGACCCCACTATACAGTAATGGTTATTTGACTTATACAGTACTAAATAAAAGTCTTCACTAAACAAAATGTTATTGCAATAAATATTGATTTAATCTAAGGAGCTTTAATAAGATTATATAGAGATGACTTACTCCATCCTCATTACCCAGCCTTGTCATCCATCGCATTGTAGGTACTGTGAGTTGTATGTAAGTACTGTGGGTTGTGTGTAAGTACTGTAGTAGATTGTATGTACACTGTACTGTAGGTTTAAACTCAAAATAAAATGCCTAATTGACCACAGCAGGGAGGGCTTCAAACTGCCACCATACTGCACTACAGCCTCCAGCTTTGGTGTACACAGTGGGAAAATGCTTTGGTTTCACCTGTCAAAGTACACTGACCGTAACCGTCATGTGGCCAACATATTGTCTGATTCGACATCTTGTCTAAAATCACTGAATGCCTTGCCCCACTTCACACTTCATATTGTATGTTATTTTTTATTGATATTTATTTATTGCCTTTTATAATATTTTACATGAGGGCGGCTTTAGTAATTACTATTATAAAATTTTAGAAATTCAAACTAAAAAATTACATGTTTAACTAGCAGCATAAACTAATAATACGGTTCATTTTTTTTAACTTCCTCACGTCAACGACACCCCTACACCCCCCCCCCCCCCCCCCTTCAAAAATATACTGGACCCGCCTCTGAAATATTAACTTATAATAACTACCTTTGCGATTAACAATTATAAATAATGTTATCAATTAAATAGAAAGCATGAGAGTGGTGCATAACCAAGCTAAGCCAATGCCAAAATATTCATTACATGTTAACCATTGATTTCACGGTATCTTTACTTGCTGTATATTTGCTCTTGTATACAGTTGTATACAAATCTTTAGGTTATAAACTTGTATGCGAACTGGCTTTATGAGCAATTAAGTATGTTTAGGGCGTTACTGCTTGCGAGCCGTCGTAATTAATAGTTACTCCACCCACTGGGTATATTAGATATTTAAACAAAGCCAATTCAGCTAATTAGTTCTGTTTAATCTACTGTAGTACCCTAGTTACTGTAGATAACTGGGCCATATTTGAATTTATTTTATTATAAAATCAATCAATTTATTTCCTGCGGTTTTTTAACTTAAAAATAATAATACATAATTATAAATAGGTTTTAAAGGGCATTTATATGATAATTAATTCCAATAAAAATTTATATTTCATTTATTTAACAACCCGTAACAAACCTGTAGCATATAAAATTCGAATAACTATAAATTATTTAATATTAAATATATTAAAATTTCAATATCAAATAATTTATAAATATTAATTTTGTAATATTTTTAAAAACAAAATATGCCCTGGCCCCCTGCAGGGATCGAACCTACAACCTATGGGGAGATGTAAATTCAATGCAACCACTAGATCAAGGTGGGATGGACTCTTTAAGTAATTATATTTGAAAATAAACATTTTCTAAGGCGAAATAAGTCCGTTAATAAATTTCCTTAAACATAAGCTTCATCGGCTTGATGGGTTTAAATCAAATTCGAAAACAGTTTGGCAGGCCAAACTTTACTTACCCTACTTAGGCCAACATTTACTGGAAGCTTATGGGCGATTATTCTGAAAAATAACCATAAGGCCGTATGTTTTAAGGCAGATAGGGGGGACTTTGGACGCAATAAAAATTAATCCCTCTCCTGGGGAAATTCGACGCAAATAACAGCTGAATACTCTCAAAAATAAAACTGTAACCTGTTCTATTGTTCTTAGTTTATTGTTTTGGTTAAAATAACGTGCCACTGTAACCTGCTCCTTTCCCTAAATTCAGAATTTAATATTGAGGCGGGATATTAGGCCTAACTCGCCAATATGGGAGTTGCGTCCAGTCCCCCCCCCCCCCCCCCTGTCTCGTTTAAGGACATTTAGGACTTATTTTAAAGTCTGTTTAAAATTTATTTGTATAATAATTAATGTGTTTTACTTTATTACAATTAATGTGTTATAATTAATTTATGTTGTTAATTAGTCTATTAACATTCCGCACACAAACACACCAACCGCAGTCATCTATATACCTGAGTATTTTTACTTTTGTAAATACATCTGGAATTGGAATTCTATCATTTATTTATTTAATTATTTCAGTATGACTAGGCCTACAATCAAATAGCTCTGTCCACTTACCGGTTGGGTTTTATCTTTTAGGTTTTATGCTAAAATACATTTTGCTGTATAACTCAAATTAACTCTGAAACTTTGTCGTTCTCGAATAATATGCTAATAAAAAAATTGAGATAGTGGCCCCCGCTAAAAAAAAACGTTATCTACATCGCTAATTGGTTGCATATGAAATAAAGTTTTGTTTATTGTTTTGGTTAGAAAATACCTACAATGAAACAAGTTCCTTCCCCTTATTGTTTTAAATTAAATTAAACCATTCAAATTAAAAAGTATTAAGTATTTAAATCCACTTTAACACAAATTGGGTGTTCGGATTCATTCATTTAGTCAATAAATTATTTTGTATAAATATATTTATTATTCTCATTTTTAGTACTTAGGCCTACACATAACGTTTACAATGTTAGGAATACCGCCGCAGTAATTTACATTCTTACATATTATTATGGAGCGATTAATATATATTTATATCTCGGTTACCACACTATTACTACCAACAACCGTGGCGAAGTATAACTGTAGCGAAGTTGTTAGCAGAATCAGCGGTGTCTCTTATCCCACCTTCGCGTTTCTAGAACATGCGTTAGCTAGATGGAACCAACAAACTACTGACAACCGAACGTTCTGTGAGAATGGATGTAAATCTCAGACTTTTACCGCCGATATAAATCTTAAATTGAGGGGCGTGGAATACCGAGTTATTCTTAATTCTTCGACTACTGACTGCTTACCGGTAACTGGACTGCGAGATGGAGGGCATTGTGTGAACTACCCTGGGAAACCGCTTGTAGAACTGGTGCCGTGTAACACTACTCACCTAGGGGATGTACTGCAGGGGATGAACCTGAAAGCAATGGTTAGGAGATGCGCTCGTTTGGAAGAGTGTTCGTTCCCAAACACCGCAGACATTGAGACAACAACAGTAGGAGACCAGAAGGCCAACCGAGGTCGTCCAGAGAGTGGTACCGTAGATTCTACAACAATAGAATCAGTTGCTGATAACTTGGATAACATTAATGATATCGGTGTGACGTCATTAGCCAATAAATTAATTGGTATTCATTTTTCGTACTTTAGTTTATATTATTTTTTGATTTAATTTGCAGCATTTAGTAACCATGGTAATTTTCACTGAATACACTTTTCATCATTTTTAGAAATACAATGTTGTAAACCCCGTTTTGGCGAAGTATAACTGTACATATAAACCTAAGTATAACGATTCACGTACTATCTGAAGGCCTAATATTTATAAACTATTTTCCTGAGGGAAAAAATACAAAAGTTTTCCTATCCGGAATATGTTAACACAAACACACAAACCTAAGACTCATTCGCTAATTCCTCTGCCACTTGCGAAACTCGACTTACACCCATATATATCTACTCAATATTTTTTTTCAACATTTCGTTTGTAAAATATGTAGATCTGCAGGTTTTATGTTATTCCATTCCCATGTCCTATTGAGTCAAATATTATTAAGATTCGACCTAAAATTTAAAGAATATTGCAATTCCATCATATTATTTTAAAAGATGAATAGACATGGGGACAGGGGGTAGACGGATGTGAAATTTATTAACAATCATTATTTATAAATATATATTGTACAGGATAACACAATATTAAAGTAACGAACAAACAATTAAAAGCAATTAAAAATCGCACCACCAAGGAATAGCAAGAATGCCACCACCAAATCAATAATTATCTGGTAAGTCAGACCCACGCAGACCAGCTCCGTCCCCGAACCCGAGACACCTCCAGGACTGCCGACCCCCACGCAAACACAGGGAGTTGGAGCGGAGGAGCGCGAACTGAAGCCGCCTCCGAACTAGGGGGGTAGACGGATTGATTTAAGATTATTTTGATAAATTTTTATTAATTTATTATAATTATAAGTTTATGCTATTTGGATTAATTTTATCAGATCCTATATATTAATTGTCATTATTAATCCATGCTTACAGTACCGTGTCACGTAACTACGTCAGATGGTAAATAATGTATGACACTATAGATTCACAACTCTTTATTCACCTGGATGTATATTACATTTTCCAAGAAAATATATTGCCTTTTTTTGTTTCAAATTTAAATTAATTTCGAATCCCAAAAGATAGCATAGTATCGCGAAACATTTGTATCCAATACAATATAAATTATTAAACTGTGACCTTTTCATTAACGTCTGTGTGATTATATTGGCTGCAGATAATTATGTTTGTTGCCCCGCCCCCACCGACGAGTGGGTGACACTCATCAGAAAACAATATAAAAGCCGGTCTCACACAGCCACTCGCTCTGAGCTGAGGTGACAACACTCACACATAATATGTGGGTACATCGCCTCCACTTATCAACCTAACGCTGTGGTATTCTGTGATTGGCTATATCAAACACTTAACCTTTAATACAACCCTAATAGTTGGTAAATTATCAAGATGACCAAAGCGGAAAGGCTTATGATGTATATCCTATTTTAGTATATTTATTATTATATGGAATGGGGCGAGCCAACAGGTAAATTGTGACTTTTAGAGAGATGATAAAATGGTTTTTTCGTGTAGTATCATTTATTTCGTTACAATTGATATAATTCATTTAATATGTTATTTGTGACGTGTTTAATGACGTCACAAACATGATTTATTTTGAAAATGACTGTAAAACGTTACAAACAACATTTTAAAATTATCTATATCTTTTCAGGATACAGGGGGAGGGGTGAGTGTGGGGGTAGTGGGGGGGGGGGGGGGGGGATGGACTGCATGCGAATCCCATCTCGGCGAATTAATATCTCTCCTCTATATTAAATTCTCTATTTATGGAAAGAAGCAGGTTACAGTGGCACGTTATTCTATCCAAAATAATAAACAATACTTAATAGAACAGTTTACAGTTTTATTTTTAGGAGTAAACAGCTGATATAAGGTAGAATTTTCCCGCCAATAATTAATTTATATTTAAATATAAATGTTGAGACCGCCAAGATATTGCAAGAAATTGTTTTCTATTGATTATAAATATTATAATATCATAATGGTAATGGTGCTGTCCAGATGCGAGAGAAAACCAACCTTGTGTTCAAGAATAGCCGATACAATTAAAATATGCAAAGAACATTTTATGCAGGAAAACGCAATAGTTCAACAGCATGATAAATAGCATGAGTGATGTGTGTGTATAGGGTGGGGGTAGGCCTACTTCGAAACGAGACCGCGAGTGACAGACCTTGCTAGTTTATTCACATGGGTTTGGGAAGGCTTTGTAACTGGTTCTGATGACATTTAATCATGGTATAAATGTGCATATGATACTCTGTGCATATCTATGTATGCATATGATGTAATACTCATAGCCAATACGCATTAGGCATTAAGAGTACTACCCAATACTGTATTTAAAAATAAGCTAACAAACGAACAGTCTGACTTTTCGACTGTCCGAGTTTGAAATGCTAAAATTGAAGAAAGTTTCATGAATTTGCTAGTTACGCACGTTCAATGGGATCACGTTCAATTACCTTGGCCTGGGGTACTAAACATACCTCCTATAGTAGGGTACATGCCCTAAACACAATGAAACATAATTGTAAAAGCTTTTGTGGGATAACTGATACGTTTGCCTATGCTGGCCAGTTCCCCCCCAGGCGCTGGAATACTCTAAAAAAGGTTTTCTAACTGTATATATATTCCCCTCACCCGCAAGGTACCTTTACAGGTGTTTTAACGGACATAAAAGTAATTCTGCTATATACGTGTTTTAGTGGACATGGTAAGACAAAAAACTTGTAATGCACTAACTACCTTTCACAGCTTAGCCGTGATGATTCATATTACGACATCTAGCAGCTGGTTGCTGGCATGGAAACAGCCATTGGACGCGTGGTTCTTTGTTTGGCTTGGGCCAATCAGGGCGGTTTTTCCTGTCGACGTGTAGCTTTTCTGCCGATCATAAGGAGAGTGTTCAGTCTTACTGTTTTTTGCTTGTTACTTTGTTGTTATTGCTGTCTAAGCCAGAAACACCGGCATTTTGGATAGATACTGCTGTACCGTAAACTGCTTGAATTATCGAAAGTATAAACTGTTACCTAATGAAACTCATCAAATCTGACTTAAATCACTCATCTCACCTTGATACTTTACTTACTTAATTTAATTGCATTAATCATATTGTTTGTACTGTTATTTTACCGTCAGTTATTAATTGTACCTATTTGTTGATGGAAATATTGCTATTTGGATAATACGGATAAATCACCCAATTCCCAATTTTCTTGATAACACTACAGGTTAGAGAGACCGGCTATACATAACAATTGCGATTTATATTAATGTGGTGTGTATTGAATCCAATGTTATTTAGCAGACCCTACGTGAGTCAATTACTGCTCTCTTTATGTGTGATCAAATGTACTGACTGTCGGCAGAATAGTGTGTATGATTGAGATTGGTAACAAAGTATTTCCTAAAGAATACGCTTTATACTTTAATCATAAGCAGTATCGTTGCGTTTAGTATAAGTCCTAGTTCTGTTTAAATAGATAAAGCGCCACGTCCTAAAGGAACTGTTAATATTTCCCGAAAGCCAATAATATCTGTCAGAGATTAATTATTAACGATCTATCGAATAATACATTAGGTATACACTGCAACCTTACACTGTAATAATACAATTCAAGCATCCGAATTCAGTCTCCCGGGTGTAGATCCATCGGGTGAATGATCGCGCATGGGCTGACTTCGGCTAATGTTTTGCGTATTAGCATAAATTATTGTCGTATGCTAAAGTGGTTTTAATTAACTAAAAGACATATAAATTTTGGCAGGTTAAACTGCTAAAGGTCTTCAAAAGCGCGAACAGTAACAGTTTATAATCTTATTGCAGTAAGCAATAAGGTTGCAAGTGTAAGCATTAAATACAGTTTAATACTGTTCTGTCGAACAGTAACAGTTTACAATCTTATTGCAGTAAGCAATAGGGTTGCAAAATACCGTAGTGACCGGTAAAACTGAACCGGTACTTTGTAGGTCAGTAGGCCTAACTGTCATCACCGGTACCGGTACTGCTGTACAAGTACATTAGTATTATTCGATTTTGATTGTTGTATACCGGTAGGTCTTGGTACTTAATCAGGGAACGGCCGCCCTGATTTTTTATTTGAGATTCTACTTATTTCTGTTGGTTTTATTTACTAGTAGGCTAATATTGAGCAGAAGGCGTGTGACCCTGCTCAGATTGTTCAGATAATTGTAGGTTGAGCTGCTGTCTGACTGTGGTTGGGTTTGGAGAGATTGCGGCGTGTGTAGAGTTTGTCTGATAAAGTGCCGTTAGTAAGTTGGGGCAGTCATAACTGTAAGGTCAATCCCCTCTTAAAGAGTAAGTCGTACTACCGTGTTAGCACGCATACTAACTAACAGTTTCAGAGTCTGCATATACCGTAGTTTATTTAGGCTTGATCGTAGTCTGCCAGTGTTTTAGCCTGTGTTTGTTTGTGTGGTCTGTTCAGGTACCGTAATAGTTATTACTCAAATATTTGTAGGCTGGATTGTTGTCTAGCTATTTTTGGGTCTGAAGGGATTGCTGCGTGTGTAGAGTTGGTCTGATCAAGTGCCGTTAGTAAGTTGGGGCAGTCATAACTGTAAGGTCAATCCCCTCTTAAAGAGTAAGTCGTACTACCGTGTTAGCACGCATACTAACTAACAGTTTCAGAATCTGCACATACAGTAGTTTGTTTAGGCTTGATAGTAGTCTGCCAGCGTTTGGTTTGTATTTGTTTGAGTATTCTGTACGGGTAGCGTAATATTTATTATTCAGAGTTTATGCGATTATTCGCAACATTCATGTCCCCAAGTTTATTCCTACAGTAATTGTGCTTGTTATACATACCGTTATAGTTAAACTAACCCCGGTACTACATCAGGGCTGCTTGGCGTAGGTAAAGACTGACGACTTTGTGCTTCGGTCACTCCAGCAGATGCCGTGGTTCTTTTAACTGTTCAAGTATATTTAACTACTGATTATTTGTTATACCGGTACTTGTACCTAATTTAGGGTTTAGAGTACAAGTACAGTGCCTTCCGAAGTAATTAGTGTAGGCAGTATATTTGTGTTGTAAAGTGGTTGATAGGCACATTCGTTAGCTCTATTAGCTTCTGGGTAGGAACAATCCGTGATACATAACGTTGTACCTATAGCGATACGGTTATAGGTCGTCAGGCGGTGGTATTTTCCTATCTGGACAGTACAATATATTTACTACTACTTATTATTTTAAATACCGTAGTACCCTGTCCTTTGTAATAGCCAGAAATCTAACCCTTTGTTGGACTGGTTTGTAGACTTCCTGTAAAATTACCCTAAAAAATTTCGTACGTAACATTTTGTTGTGTTTAATTAGAGAATTAATCTCACCCGTATCGTAAGTAATTTGTAGTATTAAGTAACTTAGGTAAATTAGAATTATCAGTTTTAGTGTCAAATAAATAACACTTCACTGAGAGCGCTCAGCTTCTGTGTAGTGACTTCCCCAGAAATAATAACATTTATTTCAAATATTGTCAAAAACCCTTTTAAACGGGTATATATCTATTATAAATCAACTCAAACGATTTATAAATAGTAGGCCTGCCATACAAAACTAGGTCTCACTATCAGTTGGACTACTGCTTAAATAACGGTAATAAAGTAAGTTAAAGTAACGAAGTAACCCCAAAATATTCAGAAATTCAATTATTCTAAAAATAATTGACATACCGGTACTTACCATAGGCTTATTATATTTATTTCTATAAATTTGAGCTGAAATCATACCGGTACTCTGTAATTAATTCTAGTCCAGAATTATACTTATATACTATAAGTGTAAGCTGTATACCGGTATTCATTATAGGCCTACTATATATATATATATTTGTGCTAAAATTATACCGGTACTC
This sequence comes from Nemertoderma westbladi, assembly GCA_032718475.1. Taxonomy (NCBI): domain Eukaryota; kingdom Metazoa; phylum Xenacoelomorpha; order Nemertodermatida; family Nemertodermatidae; genus Nemertoderma; species Nemertoderma westbladi. The sequence continues at coordinate 8,665 of JAUCBJ010008958.1, read as the reverse complement.
TGTGACAAATCTAGTCTGTAATAACACTTATATATTATAAGCATACCGGTATTCTAATATATTGTATATATAATAACAATAAATAACAATATAACAATGCTATGAGGATTCCGATAGGTATTTTCTGCTATTAAGAAATCCGCAGATGCGCTTAAGGGATCGCTTCTCTAGCACAATGATAGATGGGTTAATACGCGTTGGAGGAAGACTTACCAACGCTCCATTATCTTTTGATACTAAATTCCCTATACTCATTAGTAATCTTGAAGTACAAATCAAGATGATTGTCGATGTTCACAGTAAACTGTATCATGCTGGTAGAGAACGAGTTCTTAGCGAGATTCGAACCCGCTATTATTTTCATAAACCACGTAGAGCTCTGAATCAAGTTCTTAGGAACTGCATACCTTGTAGGAAAGTATTCAGTAGGCCTTTAACACAGCGAGAGGCAGAATTACCTAGGGAACGAGTAAGCTTTTATGAACCACCCTTTACTAATACTGGTGTGGATTTATTTGGCCCTATTGAAGTATATCGTGCTAGAACTATAATCAAGAGATGGTGTGTAATCTTTGTCTGCATGACCTGTAGAGCTATCCATCTCGATATGGTGAACGATCTATCTACTAACAGCTTCGTCTTATGTCTACGACGACAGATCGCTCGTTTCGGCACTAGCAATACGATGAGATCCGACAAGGGAACGAACTTCATTGGTGCCAACAACGAAATCCAGGCTTACGTAAAGGACTGGAATCAAAGACAGGTGGATGACCAGCTACGGATAACGGCGTCTAGCTGGACCTTTAACGCCGCCGACGCCCCTTGGTGGGGAGGAAGTTGGGAGAGATTGATTCGAAGTGTCAAGACCGCATTTCACTTTATAGTGCCGTGCCGCGCATATCTCACCGACGAACTTCTACGGACGTTAATGGAAGAAATCGCTGCCTATCTTAACGAGAGACCGCTTATGCCAGTCTCATCGAGTGTCGACTCCCTGGAAGCGCTAACACCCGCGCACTTCCTACTTAAGAAACCTGTAGCCATGCTCCCAAAATCCGAGATTGCCGATGGAGATGAATACTGTCGTCGAACTTGGCAGCTTATGCAGTTGCTATCCCGTCGTTTCGCTGACCATTTTGAGAAACATTATCTGCCCACGCTACAACTTCGAACTAAGTGGTTTGCGCAGCAGGAAAATGTCAGCGCCGGAGACATGGTCCTTATTGTAGATCCGGACCTCCCACGTAGACGGTGGCAGATCGGTCGTATCATCGAGACGCACATCTCGGAGGATGGTCTAGTGCGCTCAGTAGAACTCGTTGTAATGAGGCGCAACTTCAAGAAACCCGGAATAATCTTTGAGACGCAACAACTCAATCGCCCAGTTGGTCGTTTATGTTTGCTGGAAAGAGACAGAGAACTCTCCGGAAACTATGGAAGACAAGACACTCTTCCCACGACCACCTCCCTAATACCTCAAACATCTAGGGACTCCCAAACGTGATACGTCTGGAGTGGGTGTATGACTATATTATTTTATCTATTTTATTACATTTTATATGCGAACTTTATTATGTACTTTATTATAATCGTTTTTATTTAATTTTATTTAGTAAAATGTTATTTTAGAATGTTAGTAGATTAGTGCAATATATTAGTGTTTATTACGTACATAATTACTTATAATATATATTTAGTGCGACGGCAAGAAGTAATTATTTCTCTTTCCTTACTGTCCGTATTATATTATAAATGCGAGACTATAGTAAGATGACATGTCAGTACTTCTTAAAGTACGGTAAAGCCACTACTATATTTAAGTATTATTGGTAGGCAGAGTATTAGGAATGCAAAGTTCAGATCCTCGTGTCTCGGCTAAACCAAGCTCTGGGTAGACCTTGGAAACGACTTGCCTCTTCACACTGACATTGCTTCGTGCGATATTGCTCTTCTACCTTATAACAAATAATACATATAGTAGCGTGATGTCCCTCTAACAGTAGCGTCAATCGCAAATAAATCTGTTAAACTTTTGACCATCTGTAATTCTAGTCGATTAAGATATCGTGGCACCCACCGATATACTTGAAAGACAAATTCTAGAATCAGTGGTTAACGTCCCCAGACAAGTTCTGGAATAAATCGGTGCCCATCCTAAATATTAATTTAATATTTATTAAAATCTTTAAAATTCAGATCCGTTAACAATTCTAGTCGATTAAGATATCGTAGCACTTACCGATACTCTTAAAAGACAAATTTCCTAGAATTAAGGATCCTATGTCCCCAGACCTGCTCTGGAATCAAATTATGTCAATTTAATATCAAATAATAAAATTCACGGGAATAAATTTAAATTCATACTCGAATGAATTTCATAAATTGTCATTTTGTGCAATTTATAACATTCCCAAAATTCCAGTAATTAATAGATCATGGGAGCGGAGATTCATATTGAGTGTATTAGAGTGTGAGAATCTCCAGCATATAGTCAATAGCCGATAAAATTTATAAAATCATGCATAAAGAGGATATTGACAATTAAAGAATTACTATTAAATAACATCCCAGATCTGTATGCATGAGGATTGCCCTAATTCTACCGCTAGTTTTCCATAATGTCACCATGGCAACACCCACGCTAGAATTAGAAGCAAGTTAAAAGAACAATAAAAAGCTTGCCCCATTGCGTAGCATAAGAGTATACATAGCGCACTATTAGTATCCAAGGATACATAGTAAATACGTGACATTCTGGAAGACACTGACTAACGGACAAATGGCATGCATGTGTGCAGTAAGTAATGATTGTATGGAATTTGTGCGTTTATAGGTGAATGTTACTACTAAAGTGTGTTTACAGTAGCTAATCGCAATTGTAAAATAGCCCTAACTCTACCGAGATAACCTCAAGTGGATTCAAGCCTTTGGGACGGACAGTGGTGGGACTTGTGCCGGTTATCGTTGTCGTGCTGTGCTACATGTTGGCGTAAACACTGCGACAGCGGTACATCGGCGCTGAGAAACCCACTGTCCGGGGGCAAAAGGCCTAGTAGGAAGCGACGCCCGCTTACCTAAAATATTAACTTATATTGATATTAACAAACTCAGATAGCAAATATGACGGAATTAATAGAAGATGACCTTGGTATTAGAGAGCGATATACTCTACCTTTACAAGCGTTTGTGGATAGCTTGATACGCGGTGAAGCTGATCCGACTATTACGGAGGACGATGGGCGCTATATCGAACCGCCGATGTCCCAGGAACAACTTACGCGCGAAGCGGACTATAGAAAATTCACCGCTCGCTATACGAATCGCAATGGTACGTATATGGACTTCTTAACTACCGGCCATCCTACCGATTTACATGATACCGATGATGTAGACACCGAAAGGGAAATGGTTTTATTCCAATATCATACTCAGAGGAATCGTAATGATAAACCGAGAATAGAACACGAGAACTCTATTCGCAACCTACTCGACAGAGAAAACGTTGAAGAACCCGATAAGCGTATCAACTTCAACGACTACGTGGAATTTTTGCGGGAAACCTATCTCAATATTGCCAGTCAACAGAACTTAGAGACTCGATATCCTCAAGGTATCCATCACGATCCCATGGTAGAACTCAAACGACTCTATTTCACCATGATGTATCTTACCGCAGATCGTCCACTGCCTGTTGTCCCGGACAGTTTTGAACAAATGGAAGAGTATTGCAAAACTGGAGAACGATCACCCGCGTTTCCTCTGCAGGACGTACGTCTTTGGTATTATTGTGACTCATGTCCTAGACCTAACCAGCAAACGGAAAGACATAAACATCCGCGGAGACGTTGTGCTAAACACAGTTTTACGCGTTATACTTACGGGAGTTTCGAGCGAAACCTGTTCGACGTATCCCCTGCGATCGCCCGTTTAAAACGATCGCTAAATAAACCCATGATCAGAGTTCCGGAATACTCGGTCAGACCTCCCCATTTCCCCGTGAGACCTCAAACTCTTGATCCTAACAGTATCACAGATCCTCCCGAATTATACTCACTGTTCAAGGATTTGGTGTTACCCGAGCAGCTAATCGGTGGTGCTCCGGCGGTAGGTTCGTTAGATATTCGACCATCCTATTTAACCGGATTGGGACGCGGACATCTAACCTCGCCTTTTAATCCTTACAACCGGCCAGGATTAACGCCGATACAACCTGCCACGGAAGTCGAGGAGAGTGTCATTAGAAACGCTCTAGACGCCATCCGACAGAAAATCGGAAAGGGAACCCAGGATTTTCTAGAGAAACGTAAATTACAGCAGCAGGTCCAATCGGTAAAAGAGCTAGCCTTGCCGCAGTTTGATAGAGAAATCCAAAACCTCGAAGAGGACATCGAGCTTGGACGTACGTATTCTCTACAGGAGTTTCTGGAAGAACGCTTACAGAAACAAGCGGAGGAGAATCAACTGGAGGAGAGGCATACGGAAATGGATGAGAGGGAAGAAGCCGCTTTAGCCCAACCCGAAACTCAGATACTCATAACCGATCTCTACTCTAAAACCGTCCGTCATCCCTCGATGGTTCCGCATTTCGGAGATAAACTTTTCGCAAAGATACAACCCCAACCGGTTGATATCAGTATAAGATCGCAAAATCTTATCGCTGACGCTCCTATGTTACAGCGTCCGCCAATCGAGGCCGCTCGAGTTGACGGTATACTCGTTGAACCTCCGGACAATCGAGCGGATCTTGTCCGTCGTATGGTACACGATGTCAACATACGCGCTAGACCTTTACAGAACTCTTTTTATGGAATTGTCGATGGAAATCTATTGTGCATATTGTCGGCTTAATAATTTGCACATTTTTGCCGTCTGCCCCCAATTTATGACTCAATGCCATCATTGTCAACTAAAAGGACACGCCAGCTTTGATTGTCCCTTTAACCATGATTTAGAGAGCGTAGATGAAATGATTGTACTACGTTATATAAGAGCTTGGGAAGCGAACGCTGATTTACATTGTGACTCACGCCATCGCTATTATCCCGGACGCGCCTACGAAGGAGTTTATGCGTTCCATCCATATTTGTTTGCCTCCGTCGAGCAGAAATCGCGCCTATCAAGTTATGAACTATTGAAGCGCGTTGGAGAATGTATTTCAACCAAATATGTACGCAAATTCCTCAGGAGCATTAATCCGAGTGACATCCAGTCTTACAACTTAATAAACTTTATCCGTCAAGACCCTGCCTATGGAGACTTATTCGTCAACTCACACCCTGAGTTACAAGAGGTATATCGACGGCCTTACGAGTATCGAGCCCGCGAACGCGAGTTAGAAAGAACCATTAAACCAAGGAAGTTTCTAACTGCCTATGGTCCACCCACAGCCCTCGTTCAGACCACTCGTAAAGGACCCGTAAGAGCGGCTGTCTTGAAACGAGCTCTCAAAGCCGTTAGACCCCTCTCCCCGGACGTTGATGTCCATCAACCCGGTACTTCGACCGGCGGATATACCGATCGCAATCCCATACCTTCTGATGCAATCATATTGCACCCTTCACCCAGGAGTTATAGCCCTCCTAGTAAAGTGGCTCGCCCCAAAGAGAAAAGGACTCTTGCTAGCTTCAAAAAACTGCGTAAACGCCGTCCGCGCAAGAAAGACTAACTGTTTAGAGTATTTTTGTATTTTAGAAACTGTGATTTTGTATATTTTATAGACTTAAATCCCATTTTCTGGGAGCGGTGTAAAAGCTTTTGTGGGATAACTGATACGTTTGCCTATGCTGGCCAGTTCCCCCCCAGGCGCTGGAATACTCTAAAAAAGGTTTTCTAACTGTATATATATTCCCCTCACCCGCAAGGTACCTTTACAGGTGTTTTAACGGACATAAAAGTAATTCTGCTATATACGTGTTTTAGTGGACATGGTAAGACAAAAAACTTGTAATGCACTAACTACCTTTCACAGCTTAGCCGTGATGATTCATATTACGACATCTAGCAGCTGGTTGCTGGCATGGAAACAGCCATTGGACGCGTGGTTCTTTGTTTGGCTTGGGCCAATCAGGGCGGTTTTTCCTGTCGACGTGTAGCTTTTCTGCCGATCATAAGGAGAGTGTTCAGTCTTACTGTTTTTTGCTTGTTACTTTGTTGTTATTGCTGTCTAAGCCAGAAACACCGGCATTTTGGATAGATACTGCTGTACCGTAAACTGCTTGAATTATCGAAAGTATAAACTGTTACCTAATGAAACTCATCAAATCTGACTTAAATCACTCATCTCACCTTGATACTTTACTTACTTAATTTAATTGCATTAATCATATTGTTTGTACTGTTATTTTACCGTCAGTTATTAATTGTACCTATTTGTTGATGGAAATATTGCTATTTGGATAATACGGATAAATCACCCAATTCCCAATTTTCTTGATAACACTACAGGTTAGAGAGACCGGCTATACATAACAATTGCGATTTATATTAATGTGGTGTGTATTGAATCCAATGTTATTTAGCAGACCCTACGTGAGTCAATTACTGCTCTCTTTATGTGTGATCAAATGTACTGACTGTCGGCAGAATAGTGTGTATGATTGAGATTGGTAACAAAGTATTTCCTAAAGAATACGCTTTATACTTTAATCATAAGCAGTATCGTTGCGTTTAGTATAAGTCCTAGTTCTGTTTAAATAGATAAAGCGCCACGTCCTAAAGGAACTGTTAATATTTCCCGAAAGCCAATAATATCTGTCAGAGATTAATTATTAACGATCTATCGAATAATACATTAGGTATACACTGCAACCTTACACTGTAATAATACAATTCAAGCATCCGAATTCAGTCTCCCGGGTGTAGATCCATCGGGTGAATGATCGCGCATGGGCTGACTTCGGCTAATGTTTTGCGTATTAGCATAAATTATTGTCGTATGCTAAAGTGGTTTTAATTAACTAAAAGACATATAAATTTTGGCAGGTTAAACTGCTAAAGGTCTTCAAAAGCGCGAACAATAATATTGATTGCAAACCTATTAAATATACAGTACTATTTCTTCTAATAGCTGCTGTTGTTGTAAGCTTTACAGCTGCAACTCGAATGGCCATAATTACTTCAGAGTTGGTATGCAATAAGGCATGGTTGTCGAATCAGGGAATAAGGGAGCACTACTGCAATAATAGAACGAAGCAACTAGCCTTTAGTAACATATGTTACTTAATCATGTGTGCTGATAAATTAATGGAAGTACTTTATTTAGTTGTAGACTTCCGCAGATTGAGTTACTTATAGATTAAAAAACGTTATGCATAACCTGTTTATAATTGTAAAAGCTTCTGTGGGATATAACTGGCCCCTTTTGCTTCGCAATCCAGTTTCCCCACAGGCGCTGGAATACTCTAAAAGGTTTTCTAACTGTAGATATATTCCCCTCGCCCGCAAGGTACCTTTACAGGTGTTTTAACGGACATAAAAATCATTCTGCTATATACGTGTTTTAGCGGACATGGTAAGACAAAAACTTGTAATGCACAAACCACCTTTCACAGCTTAGCCGTGATGATTCATATTACGACATCTAGCAGCTGGTTGCTGACATGGAAACAGCCATTGGCAGCGTGGTTCTTTGTTTGGCTTGGGCCAATCAGGGCGGTTTTTCCTGTCGACGTGTAGCTTTCCTGCGGATCATAGAGAGAGTGTTCGGTCTGACTGGAGAGAGAGAGAGAGTTGTTACTTTTGTTGTTATTGCTGTCTAAGCCAGAAACACCGGCATTTTTGGATAGATACTGCTGTACCGTGAACTGCAGAATTGCTTGAATTATCGAAAGTATAAACTGTTACCGCATCTTACTAATCTCACGAATCTAATATCACCTAACTCATTAATCATATTGTTTGTACTGTTATTTTACCGTCAGTTATTAATTGTAAATATTTGTTGATGGAAATATTGCTATTTGGATAATACGGATAAATCACCCAATTCCCAATTTTCTTGATAACACTACAGGTTAGAGAGACCGGCTATATATAACAATTGCGATTTATATTGATGTGGTGTGTATTGAATCCAATGTTATTTAGCAGACCCTACGCGAGTCAATTACTGCTCTCTTTATGTGTGATCAAATGTACTGACTGTCGGCAGAATAGTGTATATGATTGTGATTGGTAACAAAGTATTTCCTAAAGAATACGTTTTATACTTTAATCAGCAGCAGTATCGTTGCGTTTAGTATAAGTCTTAGTTCTGTTTAAATAGGTAAAGCGCCACGTCCTAAAGGAACTGTTAATATTTCCCGAAAGCCAATAATATCTGTCAGAGATTAATTATTAACGATCTATCGAATAGTACATTAGGTATACACTACAACCTTACACTGTAATAATACAATTCAAGCATCCGAATTCAGTCTCCCGGGTGTAGATCCATCGGGTGAATGATCGCGCATGGGCTGACTTCGGCTAATGTTTTGCGTATTAGCATAAATTATTGTCGTATGCTAAAGTGGTTTTATTTAACGAAAAGACATATAAATTTTGGCAGGTTAAACTGCTAAAGGTCTTCGAAAGCGCGAACAGTAACAGTTTATATTGTATTGCAGTGTAAGCATTAAATACAGCTTAATACTGTTCTGTCGAACAGTAACAGTTTATATTC